>MJUU01009485.1:54999-75170 GCA_002080025.1 Modiolus philippinarum
AGTATCTCCACAAACTACAATCACGCTTTGTTTAACACAATTGAAAAGTCATTTATAGTATTTGTATATTATTGATTATTGCACAATACCACATCTTTATTTATTAACTTCTGGTTTTAAATTTATACATTACTGTTCTTATTCTTTTCATCATTTCTATATTTATAACTCTGGCTAAGCGATATTGCAATACCAATCACATCATCCTCTACAAACCTGTTCCCAGTACCACTATAGTACTTTTCAACTTCCACAAGGAAACAGAAAAATTAAACCCCGCCCCGTTTTATCAGGACGAAACTGGACGCCATTTTGATTTTCGAGAATCTGAAATTTCTGTTGGTCAATAGTCTTCTGTGCATGCGTTCTCCTCACTACGCAAGCGTACTCCTCACTTCCCCCCAAGAACTACCTATATAGCTAGGCTATTCCATAGCCTAGCTAATACTATAAAAGACTTTTCAATTGTGTTAAACAAAGCGTGATTGTAGTTTGTGGAGATACTTAGGCAATGGAGAAGAAAGAGATAGAATTGCGTTTTTTACGGAAGAATAAAGAGCTACCCTAGGAGAACGCAAGAACAAAAAAAAAGCACGAAACTACTTTTAGTTGCTGTTGGCATAAAATTAGAGGTTTGATCGGATCAGTGATTGTTTTATCACATGTGCAGACCAACAGAAGAAATTACAAAGAAGTACCGAGAAAGGCTTACTTCAAGTATTGATTTGAGTATACAAATACATCATGAGCCACCACACCCTTGTCAATCAAAGACGCAATTATTCCATAGCCTAGCGTATCGATTTTATTTCATAAGAACCATTATCCGATTTATATCATCCACTTATGTTTATAAAGTCCTCGTGTTTTCTAGTTTCAGTAGCAGTGGTTATCAATTTCAAATCATTAGGATTCTTCCTGTATCAAATATTTCATGTATCCGACTTTCAATAACATTTATCCAGGGGAACTTAACAAAAAATTCCTATTTTTCAAAAAGCCTTTTCCTAATGAAGATTTAAACCTCTGACATTTTAACCTAAAAATAAAAAGGTTCTTCAGTATCATCACTGTACTACAATTGCATGTTAATAAAGGGAAACTAAAGAATCAATAAAAAAAACATTTGTTTCGTAGAGGTAAAAATCGTGAAAATATGGAGCACTGGATAACGAAAATGCTTGGTCATAATTCTTATATTAAACCTACCTATGACGTATGAGCAAAGATCATTGTTGTAGGTCTCATGGTGACCTCCAGATGAAGACAACAATAAAAGCTTTGCCCCGCTGCTTACCATGCTGTTTTTGTGGAGACTTTGTCTTGTGTTTATCTACTCCATATCCTTTCAATGTTTATGACGGATAGACACAACTTCAAACTGCTTATTTTCTTCTTGACTATATTTTTTTTCAATATTGTTTGCGTTTGTGTATGGATTGAATACTTTATTTAATTTGTTCCGTTGGAATTTTTTTTTAACAATTCATAAACATTTTCCTTAACTATTTACGATCCATTTCAGTCATCAAACGTAAAAAAATGACCATGCTAAGGATGATATTACAACTAACGATAACTTATTTCAATGCAATTAATACGACTTTAATTGTTAACCCCGATATGCATATTTTGTTTACGATTCAGTGTGACTGCCGCTGTACCAAAGTTGTTGGTGATTTTTCTTGTCTATCAGTTGACACGAGTCATTTTAATTTCCTTCACTCAGTGTAAATATTTAACAAAGTGACAGCTGTCCGATAATTTATATTAAACATATCTACTTGATTCAGAGAACGCTGTGTAATGCTTTCCCAGACTGTATAATTTTGTCTATGAATTCTGAACTTTCTCTCACACACACACACTGGCTTTGTATAAAAACCATATTAGCTGTTGTTTTTAATTAAAGACGTTATACTCTGATTGATTATATTTTAATCATTTTCTTTAATTGACTTCATTTTATTCGAAACTAAAACTTTCCAATTTGTGATCACGTGCTCCGCCATGAACACTTTCTAAAGAAATCACAATAAATCTGTTTCATGCGATCATTTAAAAAGTTCCTTTAATAGATATCAGGCCCTTGTTGAACAATATTTGAAATTTCTGTCAATACTCTGATTCATGATTTTTTTTACTTAGTACTGGGTCAACGAACATTCAATAGCAATCGCTGTTGAGATATAGAGAGCATACATCTTTCGCATGGGAAATCTTTGCACGGACTTCACATTGCAGGAGAGACAAACTCCAGCCTTAAATAAACAATGAAAGGATATGGAGTTAATGTACAAGCGACAAAGTCTCTATAAATAGATGTAATTGTTGTTCTTCATCTCGATCTCACCATGGGGCCTTCAACAATAAATATTTGCAATTGCTTCTCACGGATATATATTTATTTATTTATTTATTAGGATAACTACCCCTTTACATCGGGGGCAACTACTGTCGGGGTAACAGGAGCTGCGTCCTTAAAATTATTTACACAACAAAACTATAAACAACTTTAACAAAGCTAAAAATATGACAATGTCAATGTTTAAGAAGTCTCTCAACATAAAACAATAAAATGTCCATCGTGAAAAAGTAAAATCTCTGTGAAGTTCACATTTAAAAAATACAAGAAAGTACAAAAACATCACATTTGTAAAAGATTTGACCTTTCTTTAAAAACTTCTACAAGAAAATATTTACATAAAACATCTATATCATCTCCCAGTTCATCACTGTAAAAATACCCATAGTCTCCATATAAAGGTTGTAAAATTAAAATATTCGATAGCTCCTCAAACCGAAGACCTGTTCTATTGGCGACAAGACTATCGTTTATTTGACTGAAAACATGATTTCGCGTTATTTCGTAGGCCGGACATTCCAACGTAATATGAGAGAGGTCCTCGATCTTGTTTGGAGAGCATGTTTTGCACTTATTGTCGGAAGAGAGATTCATACGTTGAAGGGTAGCATTATAAGTTATCATGCATTGAACCAACTAACATGATTATTTAGATAGTGTCGAAAATCGTTGAACGGTAAGGCGTAACGACTTTCGACACTATCTAAATAATCATGTTAGTTGGCTCAATGCATGATAACATTTTTGTGCGGTTATGCTAACCACAGTTTGCATTAAACTACGAAAACGATAATTACAAAATGACCTACATTTAACTACACGATTCTAAAAATAAACACTACCAACTGCCTGACAGCGTAACATGCCGAGTGATTTATTGATTTTTCAAGTTGTATAAAGATTGTACCAGCAAAATGACGTTTTCGAAATCCACTGAGCGTAAACCTTTGGAAATGAACGCAGATAAAACATTTCATATAATTTACATGTTATTCCAAATATAGATGTTTTTCGTATTTTAAATTAGTGTTACATTACGTAGAAGTAAACTATGTTTAATGTCTCGATGTGTTTATTTTTCTATTGTTAATGTGAAACACTACATTATCACGATTATTGATTTTTTTGTTGTGTATGGCGGACATGGTTATTTAGCAGGTGGTTATTCAGCCAATAGAATCCAAGTTTACATCCGCATAACCGCACAATAATATTTAGACAGTTGGTTCGAGCCAATAGCTTAAGTCACGTGCCATCAAAATTAACTTTATCTAACAAATATTTTTGCTTACCACTGGAGATTCTTATATTTTCATAAAAAGAAAGACTACCTTTGGAATATACCTTTTCCATTTGGGTCTTACGTATATGATTTCCCTGAAATAAGTTAAAGGTACTCACATTTAGCCCACCATTAATATAATGGTCCAGACCAATATGTTCAAAAATACTTTTAACACTATCCATGTAAATAGAATTTGGTGAGCCTTGCAATTCGGTGAAAACCATTTTACAGAGCCTACCATCTTCCATTTTATTCAAACGGTCGAAATAGGCTACACGTTGTCTGTCCATGAAGGAACATATAGGTTCCCAGACAAGCTCAAGAAACAATGCTGACTTCGGGATGTTCATCTTCGTATTCATGACAATTTTTGCCAGTCTGTACTGCAAACTTTCTAAAATATCTATTTGTGCATTTGAAGATGTCATCCAGACAGAGCAACCATGCGATATAGACGATCGTAATACCGAATGCCAAAGTGCATCCCCAAAACTTAATCTTTTAATCCCATGTTCCCCAAGAAGGCGGATACAATAGTTCAGTTTTCGTAGAGCATTCTCCTTAATATATGACCATATATGATATGAATATTTAAGGGTTCGAGAGAACTAAACGCCTAAATATTTATATTCGTCTTCTTCTTCAATGGAGTCGTCACCCAATCTCCAACGTTTGGAATTAACAGTTCTCTTGCCAACAACAAGTACTTTGGACTTCTTTGAATTAAACCGTAAATTCCACTTATTGGCAAAGGCATGTGTTACATCCAATAATCGTTGCAGATTCGATTCAGATTCTGCTATGTCATCTGCAAACAACAAACAATTTATGAGTTGTTCACCCATAATAATTCCTACATTATGGTCGCTGAACATCTTCACTTAATCGTTCATCAGAGTGGAAAAAAGGGTTGGTGATAGAACACACCCTTGCTTAATACCATTTTCCTGATCGAACCATTCAGTTTCGAATTCTCCAAAGACAACCTTGTTTGACACCCCACTATAGATAGAACGTAGAAGGCGCCACCATTTACCACGTATACCAGTTTCCCATAGCTGGTGAAATAAGCCATCCCTCCAGACACTGTCAAATGCTTTTGATAAAAGCCAAATAGGTCTTCTTTTTGGCCCTTTTCTGTAGAGAGCAAATTCCATGAAGAGAGAAAATATGATCTTCCAACCATCTCCCTTTACGGAAAGCCCCCTGTACCTCCCTCAGAATATTATTCTGTTCTAGGACATCCATAATATTATCTTCCAAAATTTTACAATAAACCTTATATACATTCGAGGTCAGAGTAATACCTCTGTAATTATCAAGGTCAATACAATAACAGAAATAACAGAAAATGGTTTTATATTCGATTTTACTCATATTTCCGATTCCGCCCAGAAACTGCAATTATTGCTCAAAATGTCGAGATTTCCGAATGGAAACCCAATTTTTCGTACGGAAACCCTAAATTCCTTTCGGAAACTTCAGGTTTCTTACGAAATACCTGTTACACAGAAACCATAGTATTTGGGCATTAATATAATGAAGAAGCTATGTGTCCGTTTTTCAAGTTTATATACAGTTCCGGTATCATTTGTCAATTACATAGTTTCATGGACTTGCTGATGAGCAAAATGTCTTCAAATTCTGATGATATATAAATTATTTGACCATGTTTTTATATTTGGTGACTCACTTTGACAAAAAAAATAATAGTACATTTTTTACTATGTATACATATTGATATTTTATCCTCTTTACATTTACACTATATCCTGTCACTCTTTCCTTGACGTTTGTCGATCGTGCAGTGTGGTGTCACTCAAACGAATTCCTGCAATTGAGATAGTCTATGGTCTTTGTTACAGTGGTGTGTTCTACGGTTGTGGTGTTTTTGTTTATGATATAACGCCTTCACAAAATTAACCATTTTGATTCTTTGTTTTTTGCTTCTCATAAAAATCGTGACATTTTATAATATATATTCCTAACATTCATTTTATGTTGCTTTTTTTTTTCTTTTTAAGGATTCAGATACTTTTTACAGATATTCCGCCATTTATGACCGGAAAGGGAAATAATGGAAGGAAAAACTTGTACTAAACAAAGAAGATAAAGATGATACATTTTTAAATAAAAATTAAAAAAATGTTTCAAGTAAATATCTGCTACTATGCATTTTAAGGTTAGCTATGCAGTAAAATAGTAAACACAAAACTACCCCTATTAAACCTAGTTATCGGTGAACAGTTTAGGTAAGAGGAGTTCGGGTATAATTGGTTTAGTCCGGTTGGATAATGTTTAGCCCGGTTGAGAAAAAATGTAAACTAATTTCTTATTTTAAGTATTGTATTGGATAACGTTTTGTCCCGGTTCCGGATAATGTTTAGGTAAGGTACGGTTTTTGATATTTGAACATTACCTTTACCTAAAAATAGGGGTGAAAACAGTATTATTAATTCAATTTATCCTGAGAAATATACTAGGGGATTTTGGAGTTTAGCTCGAACTTCAAATTACAATAAAAGGACAAAACCGTGAATACGAAGTATATTGTCGACAATGATCTGTGCTCGGAATTTGACAATAATGGACACTTATTCCCTAGAACTCACGAATTAGGTGATGATTGTAATTTTCATATTGTTTATTTTGCATTCTTAATTTGCAACATTCTTTCTTCCATTGCATACAGCTTGTGACAGACACTTGTTTCATTCAAATCCATAGTCTCCTCTTTATATATTCCGCAAGATAAACACTGAGCAAAGAATTTTACCATTCCAACTTCAACTCGATCTTATGCCTTAAAGCATGATATAAACACCTGCAGAATCCTTAGATGTTCTATTTAACTATCCCAGTTTACCTACTGCTTTCCTCTGGGATATTTTATTGAAATGGTTGGCTTATTTTCATCTTCTGCTATGATGATGCATTCCCCAATACAAGGGCTATTCCAACAAGCTTACTAAAATCAGAAATCTATGCGTACAAGGACCCACTACAAATTCTAGGGTCGGTATAACGAGTTGGTTGATCAGTGAATTGTAACCCAGTGGATTATTAATAGTAGACTTCATCCAGTGCATTTCATTTGCGCACTTTTGCAGATCATTTGCGCACATTTTTTATTTCATTTGTGCACTTTTTATTTTTTTCATTTGCGCACCTTTTGTTATTTCATTTGTGCACATTTTTTGTTTTGTTTTAGCTGAACTATACATTTTCTTTTAACTGGACCACTGGCGGATCCAGAGGGGGATCCAGGGGATGGAATCCCCCCTTTTTCTGGACAATCATGTATTTTTTAATGAATATCCTGATATTTTATTAAGAAATACCCCAAAAAATGTTCGCGCCTTGCTCCGCTCCGCGAATTTTCCTTCTATTTCAAATCGGAGCCCCCCTTCAAATTGCCTGGATTTCCGCGCCTGTGAACCACTAGTCCGTTGACTCCTGCTTACCATTGGAAAGTGGAAATAGAACCAATTCAATAAATCTTTTGCGTAAAAGAAAACTTTGGACGAAAACAGACAAATTAATTGTATACATTCATGCGTAACGTTGCATTTTGTCATCTTTTTACAAAGGAACTTACAGTTATTGATATAGAAGCAAACAATGAATCAGTCGCAACATCACTGCATTTGATTGGTCAAGAAGGTCGGTTAGGGACACATCTATTGAATCGCCCCTAGTGCTCTGAGCATGCTTTAGATGTTTTATTAATAGTATAAAAGTTCATTAGAAAATAAAATCCTCCAAGTAAATGAAGTCTAAAAATTACACCAAAGGAGCTGTAACAGAATATAAATAAAGATGGAGTATGTTTTTAGAACTGTACATTGAAATGTACTGTAAAAATCGTGTTTAGATTCTAAACACTTTCCTAAACACCAGTTTTGTCACACTTTTTTGACGTATTTAAATTCTAAACATGTTTAAATCTATACATGTTTAGATATATGACGATTCGTGTGTCTTTATTTTAAACAGGTTTAGATTGTGTTTTATGTGTAATCTTTTGTGTATTATGTGTAATTCTTTGTTTACTGTTTGGATTGGGGATATTTATTCATTTAAATATGTCAAGATTCTTCTCTTCAGAATTACCTCAGTCAAAGACGTTTGCTGAAGTAGACAGTCAACTCTACAAGTTTTATTACCTGAAATGACAAAACAGAAAATAAAATATCGTTTTAAAAATATAACTGCTAAAATTCGTTTCAACAAAGATAACTAAGTGTATTGACAAAATTATTATGTCGAAAAACGCATCTGTTAATGATATTTTAATGTTTGTCATCCAAAAAGTAGCTAAATAAAAGTTCGGTACATGTAAATGGTGAAGTCAGTGCTTGAAATACACAAACAAAAATTAATACATATCTATCTACACATAATCATGTCAATTACATATCTTTGAAACATAATATATCTTTTTTTAAGGCAACATCTCCTCGACATAAGACATCAGAGTCGTCAGTTTTATCACCACGTTTCCATTTTTCAAAATCAAACAAAGAAAGCTTACAGCGCCCTCTACACGAACAATAACTTTTCCTTTGAAAAGACTAAACATATATCGACTTTAACATGTTTAGAAAAGTGTTTAAACGCTTAGAAATGTGTCTAAATTGTGATTCATGTGACATCTAGTGATAAAAACAAGATGATTCGTATACATGTTTAAATTCCAACTTGAACATGTTGAACTTTAAACATGTTTCAGTCTTAAAATGCTTAGAAATTATACACAAACCTAAACATGTTTAGGTCTAAACATTTATCACAAGTGTTTAAAATCTAAGCACCATTTTTACAGTGTGCATGTGGTCCATTGGTTGTTCTATGCATTGTTCAGAATGATTCAACGAGAAGGAGTATTTGCCCATAATTTCGTTGGAAATAAAGCCCTCAGTTAAATTTAGAATGTTGCAACTTAGTCTGCGAACCATTTAGTGTGTGTGCCATTAAAATTAAAGCAAAACAGTCATCAACCTAACCGATTGGCAGGAAAGCTTGAGTTTATATTTGTACTCTGCACTCTGTTAAGATTAATTATTTTTGGGGATCACTTGAACTTGGCGACCACAATACTGGAATACTAGTATTGTCCACAATACTGGAATAAAAATTGTTGAAAATTTTTAATTTTGTATATTGTATTTATGAATAATGTATTTATGAAGTGTTATACCATGGAGGTATTATATTGACAATATAATGCCTCCATGGTTATACAAATGTATAAAAAGTAATTATTTATGGCAAAGTTTATGAGTTTCTGTATGTGTATTGTGAATTCCAGGTGTAATTATGACATGTATTAAACAAGAGGCTCTCAAGAGCCTGTATCGCTCACCTGGACCATGGTCAACACATAAATTCACATAAACTTCTATGTTAAAGGGTCTCATTTTCAAACTATGTAAACAAACATTTATGTTATATGACCAATTATTTTCCCTATTGCCTGCCATCTTGGATAAGGAATGGATCTGCAGGACACAATTTTAAAGAAAATTAAGTGTTGTGCCAAAGTTTATTTCCAATTGGTCTAATGGTTTTAAAGAAGAAGATCTTTCAATGTACTCCAATATTAAACTATGTTTCCCATTGGTAGCCAATTTGCATAAGGTGCAGACTTGAGGGACATCTGTTTTGAAGGGGACCATCTAAGATGCATTGTGATTAAGTTTTATTTTATAAGCAAAGTTGTTTCAGATAAAAAAAATCTTTATGTGCTCTTTCCATACAGTCCAGTAATAAATTAAGTTCCCCGCAGATGGCCATGTTGGATGATATATAGGCACCAAAGGCACAATACTTAGCTCCTCATAGCATCACACATGCTATGTAGTAATCAAATCCATCTGTGGTTCTCAAGGTTAATGTCATCACTTGATCATTAAAGGCTTTACTTAACAAAGTTTCAAAAAGAATTATGCAGGCTATGAGGCCAGGAATCTGCTTGTTAATTCATGTCGGCATAGAATATAGTACAGTGGCCAATCAAATAAATACTTAGTAGTATGGTGGTTTATCGCCTTGAATACCAGTATAGGTCTCTCACGGCATTTTAAACCTGGAGGGACGCCCACTCCATTGCAATATAATTTCAGAACGTTGTTCTTCCCATGGTGTTTGGTTGACTGTCGTTAGACTTCGCAATCCAGCTACCTTGGTGGGTCGAACTTTGGTTTGTAGAATGACTTTGAAGAACTCAAAGCCCTAACTACGATATGCGCCGCCGTTAGCCTGCATGTCTTGGCCCCGAGAGACCAAGACCCATTCTACACNTTGAATGGTGCAGTTGCCCAGTCCTCACCATCGTACCGGAGTACTCTCGTGGAGGTGGTCGTGCGTCTTCGAGGACTAATTACTTAGTAGTATGGTGGTTTATCGCCTTGAATACCTGTATAGGTCTCTCACGGCATTTTAAACCTGGAGGGACGCCCACTCCAATGCAATGTAATTTCGGACAGTTGATCTTCCCTGGTATCCGCTGACTGTCGTGAGACTTCGCAGTCGAATTCCTTGGTGGGTCGATCTTTTGGGTGTAGAAGGACTTTGAAGAACTCAAAGCCCTAACTACGATATGAGCCGCCGTTAGCCTGCATGTCTTGGCCCCGAGAGACCAAGACCCATTCTACACATTGAATGATGCAGTTGCCCAGTCCTCACCATCGTACCGGAGTACTCTCGTGGAGGTGGTCGTGCGTCTTCGAGGACTGACTAAATACTTACAAAACAAAATATCTTATATAGAAAAATAATTGTAACATATAATAAGGTAAAGATTAAGAAAGTATTTTTGCAAAAAATTGTAAAAATTTGTACAAAAACACTGTTTTTGCTCTAAATTATAAATAAAAATAATTGTTTTAACAAAGCTATTGCAGGGAATTTCTCTACAGCTTAAAAGAGAAAAGTTAACCAAAGAAGATTTGAACACAGAGTTTAAAGGGAAATAACCAATAAACAATATGGCATTGGAAAAAAAAATTGGTGAAAATCAATCAATAACTCCTACACAGGCCTTTGGATTTTCTTCAAAATTTCAGAGTATATAGATCTTGATATGCTGAACATTATTCCAATTTACACTTCACCTCTATCTGTTGCAGTTTTTGAAATAAAAAATAAAAAATGCATAAATTTTGAAAAATTTACGGAAAAAGGGCTATAACTCTAAGACGGGTTTTCCGATTTTCTTCAAAATTGCAGAGCAGATAGATCTCGGCATTCTAAACAATTTTATACCATGTCAGATTTTTGATATCGGGTTTTTGATAAGGGTTTTCGAGTTATTTGCCAAAAACAGCAATTTACCCCTATGTTCTATTTTTAGTTACAGCGGCCATGTTGTTTGGCCCTCGGACTAACCGAACACATTTTTTAAACTACATACCCTGGTGATGAGCCAAGCCAAGTTTGGATTAAATTGGCCCATTGGTTTCAGAGGAGAAGATTTTTAAAGAAAAGTTTACGACGGACGGACGGACGGACACCGAACGACGGACGCCAAGTGATGGCAAAAGTTCACCCTGGCATAGCCAGGTGAGCTAAAAATCAGAAACTTTTTTTATAAAATTGAATTAAATTGTTCAAGCAGTTTCAGAGAAGATTTTTGAATGCAGTTTCCAAACTTAAAGCCTATGTTAATCTACGTTCCCTGCTGGCAGCTATTTAACATAAAACTTTGAAGAGGGTCACCCAAGGTCTATCATATCAAAATTCTACTGAAATTGTTCAAGCAGTTCAGAGCAGAAGATATTTTTACGCATTTCCCATTGGGTCCTATGTTAAACTAAGTTTTGCTACTGGCGGCCATGTCAGAAGACGGATCAGCACCAAAGTAACAAACTTGGTCAAAATCTCACAAGTTTCATTTATGCGATGTTTAAATTGAATCCATTCAGTGGTTTTCTATTATATCTTTGTATGCATTTCCCCTTAGGGTCTAATTCATGGCTAGAGGCTATATTGGATGATGGATCAGCACCGAAGGAACAACACTTGGTCAGCTTCTCATAAGCATCATGTTTGCAAAGTTTGGTTTTAATCTATTCAGCAGTTCTCTAGAAGATGCTCTGTTACATTAAGTTCACAGCTGGTGACACTTGGTCAGCACCTGACAGGCATCATTCATGCCATGTTTGATTTAAATCCATTCAGCAGTTCTCTAGAAGATCTTTGTTCGCATTTCCCATAGGGTCCAATGCTGTGGGTCATATACGATGACGGATCGGCACCTAAGTAAAAAATACTTAGTCAGCATCTCATAAGCATTATCAATGCCAAGTATGGGTTAAAGCAATTCAGTGGAAGTTCTTTGTATGCATTTTACAATTGGGTCCAATGTTAAAATTTAGTTCCCAGCTGGCGGCCATGTTGGATGACGGATTGTCACCAAAGTAGTAACACTTGGTCAGCACCTCAAAAGCATCATTCATGCCAAGTTTGGTTCAAATCCATTCATTTGTTCTCAAGAAGAATTTCTTTGTATGCATTTTCCGATAGGGACCAATGTTGAAATTAAGATCCCTGCTGGCGGCCATGTTGAATGATCGGCACCAAAGTAATAACACTTGGTCAGCACCTCATCAGCAACACTGATGCCAAGTTTGGTTCAACACAATTTGATGGTTCTCAAGGAGAAGTTCTTTGCATGAATTTTCCCATTAGGTCAAATAGTAAACTTAGTTCCCCGCTGGCGGCCATCTTGGAAGAGGTCGGAAAACTTGAACCTGTTCAATTAAATATAGTCCTTAACTTGCTAAACATTTTTGCAGTTTAAACTTGACCTCTATCTCAAAGCGTTTTTGAAATATAGGACAAAAAGTAAAAAATCACGAAAAATTTGACCAATAAAGGGCCACAACTCATATATAGGTACTTGGATTTTCTTCAAAATATCCATGTGGGTAGATCTTAACATGCTGGACATTTTTGCAATTGAAACTTAACCTCTTTCTGTTATAGTTTTTTAATAAAAAACATAAAAATTTTGAAAATTTTACGGAAAAATGGCAATAACTCTTAGACTTTCTTTAAAATTTCAGCATGGGTAGATCTTCTCATGCTGATCATTTTTGCTCCTGCCAGATTTTCGATATCTGTAACGGTTTTTGAGTTATTTGCCAAAAACTGTAATTTACCCCTATGTTCTATTTTTAGTAACGGCAGCCATGTTGTTTGACCTAAGACATACAAAATAACAAATTTGAAACTAAATACCCTAGTGATGATTCACTTAAAGTTTGGTTCCATTTGACCCAGGGGTTTCAGAGGAGAAGATTTTTGAAAGTGAGCTAACGACGGAAGGATTATATTATAGAAATATGTATTCAATGATTACCTCCTTGATTGAACGAACTAACGATGTTTTATAACGTTCTATATCATTAGGTAATATTTCATAGGTGATGTTATGTCATGTTTTAATATTGTCAGAAGATTTGGAAATTAATAAAATATAACGTGTTTATCTTATAACGATAAACTCTTCATACTTGAAACAATAAACACAAGATATAGCATAAAAATAACTCGTCACTGTTGATGTCGGCAGTCAGAAGAGTTTAGCGTCATCTGGTCAATGGTCTTGGTGTCCATGGGTGCGTGAGTACTCAGCATGTTCAGTGATAGTTTGGTTATGTCTAGATCTTAAGTTGTTCACGGGTCATCTTGAGTATGTTCTACTGATTATCACCTTTGATCACCTAATAACTCTAATTAAAATTACAAAATAGTTCCCTTTTTTCCTATAACGTATCATACCCTATAAACTTGTATTTATAAACATGAACTTGGTGACCACAATACTGGTACAATACTGGAATAATATACTGGAATAAAATTTTATTCCAGTATTGTGGATAATATTAGTATTCCAGTATTGTGGTCGCCAAGTTCAAGTGATCCATTTTTTGGATATATGCTCAAAAAGGTGAAACAAATATTAATATGCGCAAGTGAAAGAAGATTTATGCGCAAATGAAATATTTAAAAATACGTAAATGAAATGGCACCTAATCTCAATAAGTGCGCAAATGAAATGCAGTCACTTCATCTGCATTTAGTGGTCTCAATAACCTATTAGGCTTTGTTTGTTTTTGACTACGATTTTTTTCTGTGAAGATATTATTTCTCACATGACATGTTGTAATGTATACATAGCAGAGGCCATTCACTCTGTCGACGCAGCAGGTTCTCCTCCTCATATAGTTTATATTAAGGTGCAAATTGCTACTCTTTTTTTTCCTTTTACTTCAAAAAAGTTATTTAATAGATTAAAACGATTCGAAGTACATTGAATAAAAATTAGGTGTATTTACTCACGTTTTCAACACCATAAGGAATTTGTGAATCTATAGCTTATTTGTATTTCATAACAAAATCGGCTTTAAATTAACCGCTGTGCATCCCTTCTGAACTTTCGGCATGACAAAAATAAACATGTGAAATAAAAGATAATACTTGTAAGGTCGAAACTCGTTCAGTAAATTTCAGATTGATTCAGACTTTGTTCAAAACTACTTTAGTAATTCTTAGGAATCGAGTATTATTCAATACAATTCAGAACTAAAGGTGCCCTTTTCGGATTTTTAATGTTATTTATCGTTAGAAGTTTCTTATCATCCATGTATTTGCTTATGATAGTTTAACTCCTCGTTCATTGCATGTCGTCATGGTAAATTTAAAGTTTTTTTTAGCACCAGCTATGCTGATTTTGGAAATTCTCATACGGGATTTTCCTTTCTTCTTTAATACAACACTAGTGTATATAAAATTAAAGAAAAATCGTAAGACATAAACTGCTAGTCTTTAGAGATCTCTTGTTTATGTGACTCTTTATTACCCCCATTTGTTATCTTTTTGACTTGCCAAAGGTTTTTCAATGTTATCCCGTTACAGGAATCGTTGAATTTAGCTAGCCAGGCCATAGCCTCCATAAGTAAGTGATAACCCAATCGTCAGTCTAAAAAAGAATAACCCAGAGAGAATGGCAATGCGAAGACATCAAACAAGTACGGCAAAATACACACAGATGAACAACGAGGAATAAAATGAAAACCATGTGTGAGATCAGGTGATCCGGTAGAGTAAGCATCTCCTGCCTCTTTTAGGACACCCACTGTATTGTACAAGTCAAATCCTGTCCTTGATTTCATTTTACAACATTTTGTTGCTCTGGTTTTCATTCAAAATATTTTCTCAATTTGTTTTCTTTCGGCCATGCTCCCTCCAACTCATCCTGCAAATATTTATAACAATAATCCTTACGGTCATTCTATTTGACTCTTTATATTATACCCCCGCTTTGCGGGAGGTATATAGTGTTCATGGTGTCCGTCCGTCCGTGTTTTTATTCACAATAGCTGGTATCCTCTACTCCTCCTTAACCACTGACTGGAATTTCATGAAACTTACCAGTATGCAGGAGCTAAATCATATATTGTAGATGCTCATGGTGTCCATCCGTACGTCTGTCCGTCCGTCCATCCTTCAATCTTTTTGTTCCCAATGGCTGGTATCCTCTACTCCTCCTTAACTACTGACTTGAATTTCATTAAACTTAAGTAGGAGCTTAATTATATATTGTAGATTTGCAAAACCTTTTTTGTTTTTTCAAAAATTTCTTTTTTATCAGATTTTGACATGTTTTGGACTTTGTCATTTTAGCTCAATGCAAACCATATGGTGACCACCTGGTATCCACTATTCCTCCTTGACCACTGACTGGAATTTCGTGAAATGTATGCAGGAGCTTAATTATATGTTTTAGATATGCGCTAGGTTTTTTGTTTTTCCAATAATTCCTTTTTTGTAGACTTTTTGACATTTTTTGGACTTTGTCATTTAGCTCAATGCAAACCATATGTTGTCCACCTGTTATCCACTACTTCTCCTTGACTACTGATTGGAATTCCTGAAACTTTAGCAGGAGCTTAATTACATATTGTAGACGTGCACTAGGCTTTTTGTTTTTCGAATTATTCCTTTTTTACAGATTTTTACATGTTTTGGACTTTGTCATTTCATATGGTGACCACTTGGTATCCACTACTCCTCCTTGACCAATGATTGGAATTTCATGAAACTTATGGAGGGACTTAATTATATATTGTAGGTATCCACTACAGTTTTTGTTTTCCAATAATTCCTTTTTTACCAGATTTTGTTATATGTTTTAGACTTTGTCATTTTGCTCAATGCAAACCATATGGTGACCACCTGATATATCCTCTACTCTTCCTTGATCAGTGATTGGAATTTTATGAAACTTATGCAGGAGCTAAATTATATAATGTAGATGTGTATTTCGCGTTTTGTTTCCAATAATTCCTTTTTTTCCCAAGTTTTTTACATTGTCATTTTACCTCAATGCAAATCGTATGGTGACCACCTGGTATCCACTACACCTCTTAAACCCCTGATTTGAATTTCATGAAACGTATGTAGGAGCTGAATTGCGTATTGTAGACGTGCACTACGTTTTTGTTTTCCAATAATTCCTTTTCCCCATATTTTGACATGTTTTTGACTTTGTCATTTTAGGGAGCAACCATTTGATTTTTATGGGGGGAGGGGGGGGGGGCTATGGTCAAATTTTAAAAAAAAGGAGGACGGTTACCTATAGAAAAAAATCCAGGATGAGTATGCGGGTTTATCCAGGACAGACTTGGAACAAAAATAAAAAGCCAGGATAGAAGTTACACACACAAAAAGAAATCCAGAATGAAAAATTTGACCATAGCCCCCCCCCCCCATAGAAATCAAATGGTTGCTCCCTTAGCTCAATGGAAACCAAATGGTGACCACCTGTTATCCACTACTACTCCCACACCACTGATTAGAATTTCATGAAACGTATGCAGGAGCTTAATTTACATTTTGTAGATGTGCACTTTTATTTAATTTTGCAGTAATTCCTTAATGTTTAGGAAGAGGTGGGGGCGGAGGTATCCGAGGCCCACTAGGCCACAGTAACTCTAGTTTCATGGGTGATATGTATCCAAAGTGCATTCCCACTGCTTTCGATTGAATTTATAATGTTTCTGGTTTCTTGCTAAGTTCTCAATTGAATTTGCTTTTTGACAGAAATGTATCTAGTTCGTAAATAGTTTTTTGTATAAATTGGTTATTTATTAATATAAGAGTTTTATCTTTGCTCAATAATTTTTTTTTCGATGCACAATTGTATCACCAAAAGTAAACTCGTGCCACTGCACTCATGTCATTTTCTTTCGCACCAAATAAAAAAAATTAGGGAGTTATTTTATTTACTTTGCTTGTAATAAATGTTTAGAAACATAAAGGGCCATATTACACAATTCTATACTAAATTGGCAGACATTTAAAGAAAATGCATAATTATTTGTTTAAAAAACTGTCGCTGTTGTTTTTTGTCAGCTGAAGACGATTGTAAACGAGCAGTAACTTGATTTTCAGTGCTACATTTGTCTGGCGGTATCTCTCCGAATGGGCAGTCTTCCCATCGTGGTAAAAAAGTAATGCTTCTTCTGTTCTACAAAACCATGAGCCACTCTCCGATATGTTGGACCTTTCTGAGCCTTTTGCAATATTCGCATTCAATACAATCCGTTTGTTGTGAATTTGAAGACATTTGCTGTCCCAACTTGTTAGGGCGTCCAAATTTATGTCTGAATCGTTATTTGTAACCGATCGTTCATGTCAAATATATAAAATCTATTGCATACACCTGTTTGCCTGTTTGAATGTTTATCATCTCGTCTTTTCTGCGTATGCGTTATTTTTATGTTTCGGTGCATTAATTATCGGATAAAAAAAGTCACCGTTGACGTAAAACCTGTTCAAAATATATAGTCAATACACCTATTATAAAGCTAACAGATACACTTTCTAGGAATGGACTTTCAGAGTTGTCCTATCTTCTATTTTAAATACTGGAGAAACAAATAAAGGTAAGACTTTAAATTTGGAAGACAACGGCAATGGATGACAGCTATTGTAGGAACACTTTTTTATGTTTTGTTGATGCAGGATCCACGAGTATTAAGTAAACTAGATGTGGGTGGCGATGTTCGACATTAACAAAGGATTTAAACAGGTGCTAGTGACGGTCTTGGACTTGCTATCAGGTATGAGCAAAGCTCTTTGTCTAAGGCCTTATGATTGCTACTAGATAGAAAAAAACAATAAAAAGTTTGTTCCATTGCTTGGTTTTACCTCATATATCTTTAATCGTTAATTTAAGACTGAAGTTTGATACTTCTTGCAAGAGATGTATGCTCTCTATATATCTCAGTTATGGTGTATTTGTTTTGAGTGAATTTCTCATATGGATAGACTATCATTTTTCATATTTTGGCATTTTATTATTTTTTTTATTTCCAAATATTATTCTGACCACCTGTTTAAAGTGCACAGATCTGTCAAATTTCTTGCAATTGACTCGATAAGTGCCCTGCTGGTTACTTATATGTTGTGGTTGTCTTCTATTAGTTTTTTGTCGGGCAACGGAGGACAGAAATTGTATGAGCACATTACCAGTAACTTGTATGTTGTCTGATGACCCCGTATACATGAATATAAGTAAGATTCGACATATAAAGCAATATAACTGTCTTGTATTAGCTTATTTCTTTGTTGAAGGCCTCATCAAGGCGACTTCAAGAAAAAAAAACATCGTTCCGTTGCATTATTTTACAATGTCTTTATAGAGACGTTGTCAAATGTATATTTACTCCATATCCTTTTATTGTTTGTTAATGGAAAATCCTCATAAAATTTGACCGATGCACCAAAGAAACAGAGAAATGAAAGCGCCATCAGAAAAATCAGCTTCAAGTCACATGCTCAGGAAAAATAAGCATGGTCTTTTATTGTATTTGGTCATCACCTCCGGATTTTTTGAGTCGGTTTAACAATATAAGTATGATGTCGAGCTATAAACATAACAAATGACGACCGTCTATATACAAATACGTCAGGTTTGACCACGTGGGTTTGACTGCAAAACATTGCATGAGTTCAATATCATTGAAGCTAAAAAAAATAGCTTTTTGCAAATCTTCGTAATGCTTAAAGAGCGTTGTTTGAAGAGTAAGTTGACAAAAACCAACATCATTATCAAACATGACGACGGAGGAATGCATAAATTAAACCACCTTCATACTTTTCCCGATTTTGCGTCTCTATACTGAACTTAGTATACTTAATGTCCACTATTGTTTAGAAGATCCGGTAGTGTCTACTAAACGTCCTTGATACATAAAATTTCACTTCATTATTACAGATTTCCAATTAATAACAATTCAGGTTAATATTTAAATAATGTGTTTCACTGCATTTGTGCGTTGTGTGATAGATAAATAATAAGCTCAAGGTTGAAACTGACTCCATTTAAAATATTGTAAACATGCCGATGGTACAAATAACTACGAATCTATCTAATACGGACTTAGATGCGAATTTTGAACACAAGTTTGCTGAATTTCTTGGTGGACTGTTTGAAAAAGACATCAAGGTAAGATCGGGTAAATGCAGCGTTTGCAATGTCCACCTGTAAATTACATCTAAAACTTAACTAAGAAAGGACTTCAATCAATGTTTAATTTTAAAAAGAAAATGAATTCATAACACCATGGATACTCCAAACAAAACAGTAAAACAGTACGGACTGTAATATTTTACTTATATTTTGTCCATAACTGAAACATGTTCACGAATATTAAAACGTTGAAAAAGATAAAGGGTGTAGATACCATGTATATGTAGACCTTTTCTTCAACTAAAAGTTTGCTACTGTAACAACATATAACTTAAGTTGCTTTATTCCGGTTCGGATGAACGAAGGAGATCCAAGTCTAATGGTTGAGCATTTTTTGAGAATACGAGATGTAGTAAAAGTGCTTTCTAAAAGGGTTTATCTTGCTACAAGTATTCTGTACCACATTAATTGCTTTATTCACAGACAAAAGACAGAAGTTTTGGAGGAGTTGTTATAGGATATAAGTATACTTACAAAAACAGGATAACAGTAAACACCTATAATGGCCGGGAACAACGATCACATGCCACAATTTAAAAGCGAACTGCACTAGAAAAACAATAATGAAAACAAGAGACAAACATCACGGGGGGGGGGGGGGCACTTCCTATATAGAGGTATATACAGACGTGCCGCTGGAATGGGCCTGTTTTTGCGGTTGTCAACTATATGAATGGGTCGTAATTTATCACATCATGTATATCAATGGGTCGTAAATTAGCCCCAAATGGCCAGAATCTCTACTGGTTGCTGTAATTAATCAAGTATTTATCATTATTTGATGTTTAAGAACATTTCTGCTGTGAAATTAATGGTTTTTTACTCCAATCACACATTTTTACTATACAATTGGGTTGGTTATTTTGGAAATTTAATATATATATGGGTCGATATTTTGTTTGGGGAACTATATGAATTGAGGGTATTTTCAAAATGCCAGCGGCAGGCCTGTACCCAATTCCACCTGAAGTGAAACC
>MJUU01009485.1:81392-91522 GCA_002080025.1 Modiolus philippinarum
TTTTTTTGAGTTGCAAATATGGATTTGTAAGCTGAGTCTCGGATTAATATATCTAATATATTAATCCTAGACTGAGTTGATGAAAAAAAAACCTGAAGTTTTAAACAGTTTTGTATGGATGTTTGAAATATATCCAAGTTTTGTTCCGTTAATATTTTTAAGCTTTGTCTTATATGCATTTACTCCATATTCCTGTCATTGCTTACGTTATTAAAACTTTGGCATAACCATGTAGATATCTCTGGAGATGGATCGTTTTACCCGAGAAGTATCACCAGTCCGTTCGATCATTATTTCGATGCTAGCACAAAATACAATGTCTTGAAAAGTAACAATTTCGTTCATTGTCCACTATGGAAGGAAGGGTTTAACCAGGTTTAACGCTCCATATCTTTTGAAGTGCCTGTACCAAGTCAGGATCATTGCATTTGATTATGTTGATGTGGTTATGCTATGCTTTGTCCTTTTAATTTCGGCTCTTGACAATTCTGTTCTGTATTTTGTATTTTACTCCCAATTTCTCGTTTAGATTTTAATTATTGATCTCTTATGTTTGGGTTCTAGTGCTGCTGATGAGGAATTAATTGCCGAAATGGCCATCTATACAGCTCATTAAAATTATTGCAGTTGGAGTTAACATATGTGTTATGGTCTCATGTTCATTTACTCTAATCCTTTCGTAAAATATTTAAATGAACTTTTTTTGTGCAAAACACATTACTTAAGCTATTTGATGTAATGTTAAGGCCTTTCAGGCTATATTCTTAATGTAGTTTGCACATTTTGATGAGGAAGAAAAAGTCACATCTTAAACATTTCGACCTAGCATCGACTCCACAAAGTCATCGCCGAGGTTCGAACCCGGGACCTCTATCACTATAGCCAGCCGCCTACCCGAGTGATCTGATGAATATATTTCGTATATTCTGTACTACATACTATGAGGTTGGTAAGCCGTCCTCACATAAATCAAAATAATTGTTTCTTATTGTACAAGTACCTAATGCTACGTACTGGTGGTCACGTAGATATATATCCTGTTGCCCCTGTAGGTTGGTTGAAATGTTAAAAAATTGGAACGTCCATGTGGACCAGTCTATGTGATAAATTTAGTATAAATAGCCGATATTCTTTCAGTCGGCGTCGGACTTATTGAAAAGAAGACCAATATTTCTCCACGAGAGAAAGTAAGTATAAGGGTCGATAGGTAAAATTCTGCTCGGGACTAGATATTCCAAAGTCTGATGTTGTTGACTTGCCTAAATCTATAGTCAGAGAATATATAAGACAAAGGTTTATAAGCATTGCGCTAATAAACTATGTTCTTCTAAGGACACATCAAATTAATTAATAGATTCTTACCCCATCCGCCCCATTTTTTCTAAGCTCATTTTTTTTTATTTTAAATTATTTAGAAATTTTCTTTAAATTCCTATCAATTTAAGTGAAAATCAGTAAAAAAATAAAATAAAACCCGTCCACCCACCACAAAGTTAAAGGTGGATGAGAATCTACAAATTAACTTGATAGGCCTAAGATAGTTTTGTTATTCTAAGTAGTGTAGTCGTGAAGAATAAGGTAGATATAAGTTGTATTGGATAAAGGTTTATAAACATTGCGTTTATAGACTATTGATTATAAGTAGAGAGCTTATAGCTAACATAGGGACAGAGTATTTGTACATATAGACAGAAAACATTTAGATAGGAACCTGTATAACTTTAAAGTAGATAGAAATATTGTTCTTAGATACATTATTTGTTGTATATATATACCGATTGGCTCTTCGGATTCCAGAGTGAAATCCGGTGACGAACTCAAAATACATAATAAACCGCTCGGTACACATGTTGCAATTTACACTACATTTGTTCACATACGTCGCTTCAACATTTTTTACCTTTACTGTTGGGGGATTTCTGATTCTTGGTTTGTGAACTAACTCTAGCCTAAAAAGCCAAGTTTGATGGCAAGCAGAATAGATCAGTTAGGTTAAGGGACAGTTAAAGTATATCTTTTTTAGTCCGGTTCAAAAATGTCTAGGCCGATTGAGTAAAATGTAACAAATGTTCATTTGAAGTAATATTTTGTTACTATAGATAGAGAAATGTCAATTGTTATTTGAACATTTGCCATTACCTATCATACTCGGCTTAGTAGGAGCGTAGCTCATTGCGGACTAAACGTATTTTGGAAATTGCGTCAACAACAAAATCTATGAAACTGGCGTACCATATACCACAGTACATTATGTATACCCACTATACTGATAAACATTTGTGTATATGTAAATAAACATGCCGGTTGTACAAGTTACTACTACTTTATCTAGTGATGAACTACCAAAGGATTTTGAATTCAAGTTGTCCGAATTTCTTGCATCAGTACTGAATATAGACATAGAGGTAAGATTATGTATAGCTTTAAATAGAGTATCTCGGAATAGCGTTGACGGAGGCGCTCCGCAGTTTCGATCCTGAAACTCTGGGCAAAATTAAAATGGAGATAAGTGTGGGATCAAATTCTGTTTGACACTCTAATCTACTGGACACGTGATTTCTTGGAGTTGTATATCATTTCTCTGCTTCAGGCTAAATATCAAATTACTCCCAGATATGCAAGCCAAGAAATCTTTTCATGAAAAATTTGTATGTGGTAAAAACTCAAAGTGTCGAAAAACTGGAAACCGTCGCAGACCGAATCGCAAATCATTCCCACTGATACAAATGATGAAATTTTTGACAAAATTTGGTTCATTGATAGTTAAGAAATCAAAGTATCGGAAACAAGGAGTAGTCAAGCGGCAAACTTGAAAATTGCTTAAACAACTTATCATTTAGGTACTCCAACGAAGATTTTTGATAGCAAAGTTTTAAGATTCATCAATTTTCATTGCACAAATGCATAATGATGACATGGTGCATGAAGACGCACGTTAAGTGTTGTATTTAAATTACAAACTATACTATACTGCAAAGTTTCAAATAGATTCATGAGTGCACGTAGGTGCACGGCAATTTTAACTTTTACTTGTTTTAGCAGTTTTATTGAATTTTCGTCGTAGTGAATCTTAATTAGTAATCAAAGCGCCGTAACTCCAAATAATTTTGAACCAGTTTTTCCTTAGCTCTTAATGGAACTGGTAAATGGGAAGAAAATAAATACCGGAAGTGGAAAAGTTTATTTAATGATGTTAATTTATCCTTAACCTGCCATTTTGGGTGATTAAAAGTTTAATTTCTTATTATTGAATCAGATAACTATCTTTTTGTCGTTATATCCATTTAATTTGAAGATTCATTTTTCTCGTTGGAGAACAGCTTAACAGCAAATTACCTCCAGTACAACCAAGAAATTTGCAACGAAAATTTGGTTTATAGTTAAAACTCAAAGTATCTGCAAACAGGAAGCGCACGCTTGACAAACTTGAAAACCACTTACACAATACAACTAATCAGGACCAAGCTTTAGACCAAATTTCAAATCATCTTCCCCAGTACAAGCCAGGAAATCTGCGACAAAAATTTGGTTTATACAATGTTTTTAAAAACCGAAGTATCGGCAAACAGTAAGTGGACGTTTGACAAACTTGAAAATCGCTTACACAATACAGCTAATCATTTCGAAGCTTCAGACCACTGATACAAGCCAAGAAATATTCATCGGAAAAAATGTTGACAGACAAACGGATTGACGGAGAGACGGATGGACAGACAAAGTGAAAACTATAGGGCACCCGCATCTCGATGAGGGGTCCTAAAAATCAGACTTAAAAAAAGACTTAGAAATATGCATGGTCTTCTGGAGCAGCAGTGAGTGACGATTGTAGAGGAATACACATGTCTTCCTTGTTCTAATTAGTCATTTTTGTCAAGATTTAGAATACAAAAAATACCAAACTTGCATAAAGAAATAGCAAATTTCGTTATGCTGTACACGTGTTTCAAGGAGTAACCTCTCATCAGCAGCATTAAAATCAAATAATGTGGAAAGCCATAATCCAAAAGTTGTAACAAAAGAAGCAGATTTTAGATTTTAGATTAAGTTTCACTCCTGTAGTTATAATTCAAGTTATAAACAAATAAAAAAGGAATTAGATTAGCTTGAGAATCAACATTTGCGAACATAAACCTACTGTATAACTCTTGCCCACATTTCAGAAGATCACTGTGGCTATTAACTGTGGTGCGAAGATCTGCGATGGTGGAGAATTCTCTCAATTTATTCACATATACATTCATAGTATTGCCAGATTTAATGTAGAAAGCAACCCGGATTATACAGAACAGATTGTAGATTACGTCAGTAAAAACACAAATACCCAACAGAATAAGTATGTAGTTAAAATATTGCCTTTAAAGAAATGTTTATTCTTACAGAATGCAAAATTTCATCGTAAAATAGAAAGAGGCTCTTAAGATTGAATATTTGTCGACATATTTTAAAAAGAGGACCACCCAAGGACTATTATGGTCACTTTTGAGCCTTTAGCTCACCTGGTCCAAGGCTGTCATAGACAATACAAATAACCCCAATGATCTAATGTGGACTTACTGCACACATTTTTAAGAAGAGGGCCATCAAAGGACCATTGTGACCAAGTTTGGTTCCAATAGGAAGACGTTTCACAGGAGAATACCTATTAATGTGTTTTTCAATAGCTTCCAATGTTAAAATAAGTTCCCCGTTGGCGGCCATCTAGGATATATGACGCCGACTTGCCAGACACATTTTCAAAGACAGCCAATGAAGGACAGTTGTGACACGGTTTGGTTCAAATTAGCCAAGTGGTTTCCGAGGAGACGATCTTTGAATGTGTTCTCCCATAGGGTCCAAGTTCCCCAATGGCGGCCATCTTGGATTGCAGACTTGTCAGACATATTTTTAAAAGAGGACCACCTAAGGACTAGTATGGCCTCTTTTGATTCCAATTTTCCATTTAGAAGATCTTTGAATGTGTTTTCCGGTTCAATATTAATTATGTTTCCCACTGGCGGCCATCTTGAATCTGCTGTGGGCTTGCCGGACTCATTTTTCAAAAGTTAACCCCCATTGGCCAAAACGTCTCAGAGGAAAATACCTTTGAATGTGTTTCAAAGAAGTACCAGAGATCTTTGAATGTGATTTCCCAAAGGAGCCCCGCTGACGGCCATTTTGGATCTGATGGGGACTTGCCGGACACATTCTTCAAAAGAGGCCAACCAAGGACAGTTGTGACCAAGTATGGCCAAGTATGGTTCCAATTGGCCGTGAAGTCTCAGAGGAGAAGATCTTTGAAAGTGTTTTTACATATGGGCTTATGTTTAACTATGTTCTCCAGTGGCAACCATGGTGGATCTGATGGCAACTTACCGGATGTCCGATGTAAACCCAGGTTCCCCATCTTGGATCTGATCGGTACTCGCTGGACACATTTTCGAAAGGGACCAAGTAAGGACATTTGTGACCAAGTATGATTCGAATAGGCTAGGTAGTGTCAGAGGAGAAGATCATTGAATGTATTTTCCCCTAGGCTCCAATGTTAAACTAAGTTCCCCACTGGCAGCCATCTTGGACAAAGTCTGCAGTTTCAATCATGAACATAAAATGTAGTCCTTGTCATACTGCATTAAATCTTGACCTCTATCTCAAATCATTTTTGAAATATAAGCCAAAGTATATAAACTTACAAACAATTTGACCAATAAAAGGCAATAACTACTCTTATAAAGGTATTCAGATTTTCTTCAAAATTTCTAGGTGGGTAGATCTTGATATGCTGAACATTTTGGCAATTTAGATTTGACCTCTATCTGATAAAACATAAACAATATTAAAAAATTTGAATGTTTTACAATAACTCCATGACAGGTTTTCGGAAACTCCACGACAGGTTTTCCGATTTTCTTCAAAATTGCAGGGTGGGTAGATCTTGTCATGCTGGTTATTTTTACCCTGTCAGATTTTGATATCTGTAACGATTTTTGAGTTACTAGTATTTGCCGAAAGCGGCAATTTACCGCTGTTCTATTTTTAGCAACAGCAGCCATGTTGAAGGTCCCGGGGCACAATTTTGAATCTAGATACCCGTGTAATAATTCAGACCAAGTTTTGTTGAAATTGACCCACTGGTTTCAGATGAGAAGATACTTGAAAAGTTTACGACGGACGCCAAAAGATGGCAATAGCTCACGTGGCACAGGCACTTGTTTCATAAAAAAATGTCAGTCCCTCCCTCTCTTCTTCCACCAGGAAAGCAACTATGGTTTTCAGCAGCCTCACTTCAACTCGTTAATGGCCGATTATTTCTTATCCCTTCGATGTCTAGATTGCATCATACGATTCCTGATATATTTTTCTGTACAGCTGTGTCAAAAACTCTTGATCACTCTTAACTTTGGGTGCCCCTTCCCTTCCAATAATACACATTAATATTCAATGAATTTGGCCTTGCCCCATTTTCAGTATAAAAACAAAATACACCCACTTCCTGTTAGACAGAAGTGATGAAACAAGTGCCTGTGTCATATGACCTTTTAGGCCAGGTGAGTTAACAGTAATACCTAAATCGCTTTATTGTAGTTCTGCAGATGTTCATTTCGACAACTTACGTCTCTTCAATGCAAAAAAGTACCCCAAAGAACAAATTACGTCTAGTGCCCAAAAGAATTGATACAAAACATATTATCCAGTATCGAAAGTGTCGGTCAAGAACAGAATTTGAAATCCAATATTCTCACCTGATACGAGTTTTCATGTAAAATTTAATGAAACAACTATCTTTAAAGGCTCTAGATTTTTTTATTTGGATATCAGTACGCATACAATGTCCAAACTGAAAATTTAAAAGTACCTTTAACACTTATTTCCATTGTTTCTGTTATTAAGTTTGCGATATTCCTTGCTGTTATCCATCTTGATTCGGACATTGCATTAAAGACAAGTGTTTTGAAAAAAAATTGGTAATGTCAAAAGACTGTATTTTCAAAGAGTCCTGTGTTACACTCCTGTTTCTAAATACACTTGAAAGGGGACAGAGTGAACAGGTTCCCTAAAATTTCCGGAAAAGACAGTTATGACAATGTTTGGTTCTGACTGATCAACCCAATGCAACAGATCCTTGCATGTTTCTAGTCAGTGAAATATTAACCTTTTCCCCTGTTGGCAACACCTTAAATAAGTCCAATATTTGATCAAATCAAATAATACATTGCTCCAACATTGGCGACATCTTGAATCAATCCAACAAGGCCGGTGCTTTATAAGGAGATACTTACTCTACCGGTGCACCTGATCTTACCAAATTTAACCAATTCTGGTTTTACCAGAATTGTAATTTGAACAATTTTGGTAAAACCAGAATTGTAAATTGGGTGCGTTTGTTCATCTGTTTGTGTGTGTCTTCATTTTTCTTTTTGGTGCGGTGCTCATGTCTTTGTTTTTACGGAGTTGCCATTGTCATTGGGTGATTCATTTAAGACTGACGATTCCATTCTCACTTACTTTAAAGATGATTTACCATTGGTATCATTTAGAGCTAGTTTCATTTCAATTGGCCAAGTATTTTCCATACACGAGATTACCATTTACCAGTATTGAAATTTGCTCTTCTTTATGGCAACTTAAGTTAAACTATAATCACACGAAAATCTCAATCGAAGTCCACTGAGAAAAATGTAGCTCTAATAAGAAAAGTAGTCATTCTAACAAATCATGTACGATTTTATTATTATTTGCATAACAAAGGGGTAAAACCTACAGTTTGTGTTTTTAGGATAAAGATAACTTACACAGATATACCACCATTTATGATTGGAAAAGGAAAGTAAAAGACTAACAGAATGCAGTAAGCATCAAAAATTGGAAGAAAAGAAAAACATTATGTACAATATTAATCCAATAGTGATGGTTATATGGGGTTTATCAGTGAACCATTATATACAAATGATCCATTACTTGTGGAAACCACCAAAAATGCTATATTATCATTAAACCAATGTTTAAAATCATAGGTACACTGTAGGATACATTTATAGTTTCCTGTTAGATAGGTAATACTACTGAACACATAATTTTGAAATGACAATGCTTTTAATTTCTACCATGGATTATCAGTTTGTTTTTCTTAAGAAACACATTATTCCAGATCATGTGGAACACATTGCCCAATAATCATATGTATGCAAATGATATTAAACATTCTACTTATCAATATTTGAGTTTAGAATTATGCTTGTCTGACTGCATATTTATGTTGATTTTTTTTTTTGAAAACATACTATCTAAATCTCTTTTGGGCATAATATTTATACATTAAAACAAATAATTTTTACTTGCAGTTAAGATAGTATTCAATTTTCAACTCTTTTGTAGACTTTTCATTTCTCAAATCTTGCCTAGACATAAACATAAGTCAGTTTGCACATATATGGAATCAATAGATTAAGTATTATAACTGACATGCCTTTACATTTTATTCAAACTTTTTCCAATATTTACTTTATGTTACATTAAAGTTAAAGAGTCAGTCCAGAATGGCCTATATTTTCAAAAATCATTCATGACAATTACGGTTGGTAATTTTATATGATTTTCAAAGCCAGGGGATATATTTGAGGCACATCTGTAAACATGTTGGTTTAACTAAAGAATACCAGTGACTCCATATGAGTTAAGGATTTAAATGACTCATCTTAAGTGTACATATAACATGATCAACCTTACATGTCTACTGAAAAACCAAATACCGAATTAACTGTTCATTTAATTTCTGCATATGGCCATGTCAGTCAACATGTATAAACTTCAGCGTGAAGACTGCATCTGTATTTACCAGGATCTACCCTATAAATAATGTAAAGTTGGGTTGGAAGTCACATTTTTTTTATATAGACCCCCCTTCAAATGTCCAACTTCTCAATACACATTCTTGCTGGGATAGATGTGTGAATAATAGATGTGTGAATTATGAGCATTTGTAAATGGTTCAATCTTGATCAAATGAAGCAGTTCAACACTTGTCAATATTTGAAAGATTTCTTGTAAAGTTATGGCCATTGCACAATGAATTGATACTGGTTAATTTTAAAAACATTCATTTGTTTTGTTTATGGTTATGTCTTGCTTGGATCCAGATGACTGTGGCCTCTTAATTTATTTCAGAATTGCAAATATACTAGTCCCTTAATGACGTTTATGAATAAACAATGTATTTAATTACATAAATAAAACAAAATCGACAGTCTTCTTATAATTTATTATACTTATTCAATATACAAGTAAAAATTGTTATAGCACAATTTCAATGCATGTACACAATTCAATTAAATTGGCCACTAGCTGATGCAAAGTGATATTTACAACAATAAATTCATTTACCAGATTCATGAAAAGTCCATCCATTTTCTGTTGGAATTATGATTATATGAACTACAGACACACAATAGCTTATATTAGTCATAAATAGAAACGATTTCATTCAAATACAATTTTATAGGTCAAATAAAAATTGCGAGTATCACAGTGCTTGTGTTATAGCATTTCACTGAAAAACCTCGGTCGGTTATCTCCCTGTACCAATTTATAAATAGAATCCACAACAGCATCAAGTGACAAACAACATTTCTACTCTAGAGATAGTTAAATTTTCCAGATTTTAAACGCGAGGCTTGCTGAGCGTTTAAAATATTTGAAAATTTAACTATTGAGAGTGTAGAAATGTCGTTTCCCACGAGCTACGGTTGTGGATTTTATTTCTCTAATGATTTCAAGGAGATTTTTGAACATAAAACATGACCCCCCCTTCTCTGATGATCCGAAATAAATGTGTTCTTTGAGCATGACGTCATCAGGCATTGTCGCCTTTTCCCATAAATATTTGACGTTATAATCGAATTTCATCCAATCACTTGTCGAGAAAAACATTCACTCTAGAGAGGAGAAACATATTTCTCCAACTGTTCAAGAAACGTGAAAACAGGACAGAAATTAGAGAAATGTAGTTAAGATGGAGATAAATTTTATTTTAATATCAAAAGAGGTTATTGATATGCTTATTAATATTATCTTTACTACAGGGAGATAACCCACCGATGTTTCTCATTGGCCTGAATAAATTGTATTTTTTGTATTTATACTGTAACAGATAAATC
>MJUU01009485.1:91577-112968 GCA_002080025.1 Modiolus philippinarum
GGGGGTGGAACACCATTTATATTTTTTCTGTTGGTGGTGGGTAAATTTCTATTGTATCCTAATAGTGTAATTATATATTTAATTTTTTTTTCTCTTGGTGGGGGGTATAAATAAAAGTGGCGTTCCACCCCCTCTTGTGGGAATTTTTACTGGAATAGCCCTCAAGATAACTATAGGCATATACTAAAAATTTTACTAAATAATAATAAATATTTACTAAAACATTGGAGAGTTAAATTAACTGCAAATTTGAAGTCATTAATTCATTCTTGCAATAGAAAACAGGTCATCAACAATTACAAAGTTCCCCTCTTTATGGTATATTGTCACAGTAGCCCGATTTTGCCTGTATGCTGATACACCATCAATGATGCATGCACATGCAAGATCCTATGACCTTACATGTATAGTCTCAATCTGAATTCATCCATAAACATGAATGAAAGTCAATAAGTCAGATAATATGGGGCCAAATGATCTAATTCATTTTCCTGGATGCAGACATACTATCAGAAATGCAAGGTTAAATGATCTTACCATGTAAACTGAATGAGATTTGAACTCGTCTGAAACTTGAATCAGTGTAAGTCAATCAAATTCAAACTGACCTCATTTTGTCCAAATACAGATGGGACAGATAAAGGGGAGGTTTGGGTACCCATAAACCGGTTAAACCCTACCACTGGCTTTTGCTAGTGCCAGTACCAAGTCTGGCTTTCCTGAGTTCCTATCGCTGTTTACGTTTGTCTTTTGTCTGATTTTTGTTTTTCCTGTGTAGTTCCCTTACAGATCGTGACATGTAATTATAGTTTTCAGCCATTCTGTTGTCCCCTTTATTTCATTTGCCATCAAATCTGAACTCAGATATAACTTGAGTGAAAGTTGATCATGTGGAAAATATAGGTTAAAGTGACCAAAATTTGCTTGGAACCAAAACTACCATCAGAGATGCATGCATATGCAAAGTTAGACAATTGAACTGTGTAAAGTGGCTAAGATCTGAACTTAATTGATAACTTGAGTTCAAGTCATTCAAGCTGAAAATATTGGTCATAATGACCTTATTTGCCTGGATGCTGACCTACCATCTGCGTCACATGCATATAAAAGGTTAGAAAATCCTACAATGTGTAGTGACGGAGATCTGAACCTGTCCGTAAACTTGATTGTAAGTCAGTCAAGTTGAAAATCTAGATCAGTGACCTATTTTTGCCTTTATGTTTACCTACCATCAGTGATATATGCATATGCAACTCTAGATGATAATACCATGTACACTGACTGAGATAATTACTTTGATGTACAATCGAATGAAAGCCAATCAAGCAAAAAATATTAATCAAAGAGACCTGATTTTCTAGGATTTTCACAAGATGCACCTGCATGCAAAATTTGATGACTGTTCCATGCATAATTGAGATATCCATCAAATTTGGATGAGGAAGTAGGCAAAGAAGTGGACACAGGGGGTACTCCAATAGTCCCTATCCACTTTGTTGAGGTATAAACTCAAATGGCTAATATCTATTGTTTCTATAATAAATTTATTGTTTTGAAAAATAAATTATAATTTCATTATAAATACAACTTCGAAACTTTAAAGTTTAGTACATTGTGATAGAAATTATAATGCCTTGTTAATTACTAATATTTTGAGATTTATCTACACAACAGATACAGTGTGAAACCATATGTTCATATTAACAGGTATAAGTGTGGTCTTGTTTCTGATAAAAAAAAACTTAATTCAGCAAACTGATCAAAGCATCAAAGAATTTACTTCTGTCTTCCGTTTTCATTTCCATAACTGAAATGAGAATGTATTTGTAAATCATTAGAAATCTAACTCTTCTAGCACTCCATATATTTTTATCATGTCTAAAAACATGTCCTACTGATAATGAATAACTCTATAGGCTAACAATACATTAACAGGCCAAATAAAATAGAGAAGTCTCACTATAGACATTTATCAACTTTACCATTGTAGGAATACACATGTATTTTAACATAAATATCTGACATAAAAAGACGAATTTTCCTTGGGGTCATTTCTGCAAATTTAAATCATTTTCTTTCATTTAAAAAGATTTGAAGAATATCAACAGAATTAAGTTGAGAAACATGAATAAGTAAGTATAGCTGTTCTCTATTGTATAATAATAAAGAGCAATAACGACACAGACTCTAACTATAGATACAAACTAATGACTATGCTTGTTTATTTGTAGCATACATACATATGTGTTTAATGAGCAAAGTCCCTAACTGAATAGATAATTTACATTACATTTTTTAATAGTTTGAAACATAATTAATATTTATGACCTTGTTAAGTGAAATAAATGCACATGATATATAAAACAAAATTCTATGTGTTGTCGGGCTTTTTGACAGCCATGTATCATTAAATATCATCCTGTGATGCAAAATATGAAGCACAGGGACGAGTTAGTGTTAGCCCCCAAGCTTCATATTCTGGTAAGCAGGATGATATTTTACAATTTTTACAATACTTCAGCTGTATTTTCTGATTTAGGATTCGAATTCTCCCAAAGTTTCACGTGAAATTCAGCATACATGTCATTCTTGCCTTTTCAGCAATTTTTCAGCTTCATAAAAACATGTTTGTTGTTTTTATCAATTTTTTTCAGCATAAGTTTTGTAACCAGATGAATACATTTTTGTATTTTGACTGAACTACTAGAAATTATGTCGATTTTGAATCTTGCAGCAATCTTTGGTTGTTACGTTATTCTATCGTACCAAGGAGCTTTTATGACATCATAATGTGAAAACATGGAAGTTCTGCTATATATATGTGACCCAGTTTCTGTAGTTCTTCTGACGTCTAGTTTATTTATCTGTGTAATTATGACTCCGTTTTGAATACCAAATCGAAAGAGGAAATTTAAAAGATGTTTATTTTTATTAGTTTGATTTCATGTGAAAACTTATTGCATTTGAAATGTAAGGAGAATCGCTTGATATATCCAGGTTAACTTCTGATGTATCATGGTTAACAAGACACGACTTTTGCAGATGTACTCTGGAGGCTAATAAAACCATGAGGAAGGCTGATAAGATACTTACTGTAACTATCAAAACAGTCATGTAGAGTTCTGGAGTTTGTACTCACTGCTGCCTGTTCAAAGGCTTTACCGAAGAAGCTGAAATTTTAAAAACAATTCATCCCATAGTTGCATTCACATTGATGACTTTTGCAGAAAGAAACAAAATGTTTGTGTAACAAACAGTAAAATTGTTAGTCATAAAGAAATAGAAAATGTAGGTTAAAGAAAAGGATTGTAACCAAAAGACTAAAAGCAAGATATTTTACCACTTCTAAGCAAACATTTCGAGGTGTCCAAATTGTCCTTGAATGATAACTGTATACAATTCATACATGATAAACATTTTGAAAAATATACCAACATAAAATAAGGGTAACTATATCCCCCTTCCACATTTCTGTACAGGACATAACAAACTGTCCCATCATTAAAATTTTTTGACAGCATACTCAGCTCGTCAGACATTTAAAGTTTATACTGTATGGTTGAAATATTTCGTGGGGTATTAATTTTCATGCTATTTGCATTGAACACAGTTAACATAAAATTTTATTCTTGCAAATAATTCACTGTAAACCTGAAAATTAAGTAACATTATGACTTATGTCTCAAAATCCATAATTATAAAACCCCGCAAGTAAACCCAACATTGAAAACCGCAAACATTTCGTACGGCAAATATAAAGACCTATACAGTACATGTCCTAAGTCACTTTAAAATGCATAAAATAGACTGTGTATAAAATTTAATCAACTTCCAATTATAATTTCATATATTTAAAGGCCTATAAACATCTTATGCAAATTGAAGGAAAACTCTAGAGAGATCCGTTTCCCGCCAAAATTTTGACGTCTTATATCTCAAAAATTCCTACATGGATTTTCAAAATTTTTTGCTCAAGTTGTTCCATTAGATGTGCTCTTCAAGACAAAAGATCAGAATTTTAATTCTAATTACAAAATTTTTGAGACTCGTACTCCCTTAAAAAGGCAGCATAACAAAATTACTTACTTTTTTCTTTCATCATCAAGTTGTAGTGGTGGAATACCAATTACCAGTGTTGTACCTTGTTCTCCATCTAATGGAGCACCTAAAACTAAAGGTAAACTTTTTGCTCTTTTGTTACGACTCTGAAATGAGAAAAAAAAACAATAAATGAAACTGTTCTATAAATAAAACAATTAAACATGTTGTTTGTCTAAATGGAGAACTAAATATAGTTTTAAAGACTTCAATAAATAATTTTCAGTAGCATCAAGGATTAACTGTGCAATATACCGGTATTCTGGCACATAAACATCATAAATATCAGTAATGCCACTGTAAAAAATTATCATATTGAAAGAATTACACAACCTTAACAATAAAATTCAACCATGCAACATGTATGCTTATCTTTCATTTCCTTTTCATTGTGATAGCTGTTTTTGAAAAGAAGTCCTGATGCAGCATACTCTTTAAAATTTCAATATTATCTTGGAATTATTTCAGAAGCTCTGCTTCCTATATGTAATGCACACATCCTTTTTTTCATACTCCAATTCCATATTTTGCCTCTCAAACAAGAATAGTAACTGCTTTTACTACAGGACATGTCTTTAGTTTTGTTTTTGTTGTTTTTTTTCACCAAATGTTATTTGGTGTCTTTATATACACAGCACAATGATTACAGAGTAATTTGAAAGTGGAAAGTAGCACTACACTTACCACAGAGCAGTGAGCTTCCAGGGTAAACCTTGCTAACCTCATTAAACATTGTGGTTTGGAGAAAAACTTTACATCCATAGTTCCCTGTCATAAAACAAAAAAACAAAACATAATTGCATAATTATATTATTTTTAAATTGTTAAGCAAGCAATTGTTAAATAACAATGACTGCTATTTTAGCATTCTATCTTTTCTGACAGTCAATTTGGGTCCTCTAACTGTAATCTTACATGTAGATAAATGCTTCTTATACAGAATCTTGATGATTGGTTGAGGAATGATTTGTAAATTACATATTTGTTTAGATTCATGTAGATGATATTGCCATTTTTCAAATTCATGCCTTATTGTTCTGTTGTGACCTATAGAACATCTAATTAAGCTTAGAACGGCCACTTAGTCTCCACATCAAATGATTGATTCAATGTCAATGTTGACAAGCTTGATATATTTTTTGGCTTTACGGATATAGACAAGTTTGCTAAACAGCACAGGAAAAGTCCAGAAAAACATACTGCGATTGGTGTTTTGCAATCATGGAAACTGGTGTTTTGCGATCATGGAAACTGATACCCAACAGAAATAAAAATCTGCCCTTTGCAAAATCTAACGATTCACCTGATGAACAGCCATGAAATCCTAATGGTTGACATCCATGTTTCTAATGTTAAAAAAAATGTGTAACTCTACTGATTTTTCTGTATTGATTGGGATTTTGTGTGATACACAAAAATACATGAACTTGAAAATTATTTTCTCTAATTTCTAGCAAATTTAACCAACACCTGGCCGATGTGATAAAAAAAAATTCTCGTCTCTATTGAGAGAAAAACTTAAGTGGACTTTCCGGCCGAATCTATTTGGAACATAATTCGCCATGTTTTGCATTATGTCATTAGAGAAACATTTTCTACAACTTAAACATGTTAATTATAAAATTTATCACATCTTGTTAAATAAATTTTCAAATGTTTAAAAACTCGGCAAGCCTTGTTTTCAAACATTTGCAAAATTTATCTAACTTGATGTGGGAAAATTCATAATAAACTTAGTTCTCATTGTAGAAACTATATTTCTCACATTATCAGCAATTGGTTACATGTGCATGCAACTTTTTAACCAACAGGCTTGATTAAATTTCCATGAGAGATTTCCTGCCTTTTTAGATTTTTTTGTGTGTATCACACATTTCTTGGGAGAAAAAATTTCTCATTCAGTTAGGCCATGACTTAAAAATAATGTCTTCCCTCTTAATAAAGCTTGTATGTTGAAAATCTAAATTTTACTATCTCAAGGGAAGAAATATTGTTTTACTCACTCCTACCTGAATGCTCTATCCTTAACATTGATATCACTTCCAACCCGCTTTATGTCATTTCTATTTGGGGGGAGGGGGGGTCATGTTCTATTTTCCTGAAATTTGGAAATTAATCTTTTTTTGAAATACAAAAAGTATTATTTTGTGTTTGTAAACTTTATTTGCTACATGCTGCATCAAAACATAGAATACATACTACTGTCACGACCTTTCATTTCTGTTGTAGCAAAGACTTTCTGGTAGTGATGTCAAAAATTTTCGAAATAAGGTATATTTAACATAACAAAAATTACTGAATGTTCATACGTATTATTTACAAACCTTAAAATATACATTAACATTTTACCTCTTGTATAAAAGCATATAGGAATGGACCAGCCGATATAACCTGATGCATGTCTAAAAATGTCTGTACTTGTGTTACGATAGCTTGTACTTGTTTCTTAGCTAATTCTACTGCCTTCTCTAATGATGCCACATTAACTCTACAATAAACAACAGAAATTTCAGTACATGTAGATATAATTTAAAAGGAATAAATATCCTTAAAGTTATTACAATGATGTAAATGCAAAAATGTGAGGATTTTTCTCCGTTGAATTTCTTATAGGAATTAGAGTTAACTGAAATGTTCGCTTACAAAATTTTATATGAATTGTACATTTACAATCCTATAGATTTTAAAATTTTGAATACATGTAATTGTGCTCCTTTTTGATGCTGTAATATGTACAAATCCATCTCTTTTGTGAAAAAGAGTAATTCTAAAGGAACAAACGGATAAGGTGATTAATATTATTGGTTCAGGAAATTGAGATAGTTCAAGCCAATACAGACAAATTTTGTATGCTCTTAAATAACATGAATAACATACCTTTGTAAAATATCTAATGCACTTAAGAAATTATCTGTAGCACTTTTATTTTTATCCTGAAATAAAAAATAGAAACCTTTATTCATATTCATCATATATTTAGTTAGTATTACATAAATTTTGAATATATGATACAGAGAGAGATGTCTATCCTATATCACCATTGATGACGTCGACCCCGTATCACATACCCCGTATCACATGGCAAAATCTGTATCGCATACCCAATATCACACCCCTATTCGGAACACGACGTCATAAATCGGAAAACTTCGAAAAGAAGCAGTCGACAGCTGCATCTTTGAAGTGAAGAAACTTAAAACTAAAAAGGTCTAAAAAGGATAGAGTTTATTGAACACGTTCTAGTTAAAATATTGATGAATGGAAAAATTGCAAATTAAAACTTACAGCTGACAACTTTAAATTTCACAATTAATGTGTATAATAACGCAATTTTATTGTTCTTTACACCCTGAAAGCAAGCAAACGATTATAAGATTTTAATGCACAGACAGAGGAAAAATACCCGAAAACTTAAAATTATAAATCCTCATGATCTTGGTAGTCTGACTAAGCAGCAGTTTCCGATAAATTATTGTGTGGCAATTTTTTCAATAAACTGTGTTTCAAAAGATTCAGAAAGTTTTTTTAAAATTTATTTTATTCTATTCAGCCTTTGTGGCCATAATTTTTATTTTCTTGAGATTTAGGCCTAAATAAAGTGTGAAAAGGTGATAACAAGAGGCTCTCAAGAGCCTGTATCGCTCACCTGGACCATGGCCCATACATTATTTCAAATAAACCTATATGTTAAAGGGTCTTATTTTCAAACTATGTAAATAAACATTTATGTTATATGATCTAACTTTAATTAACTATTTTCCCTATTGCATGCCATCTTGGATAAGGGATAGATCTGCAGGACACATTTTTAAAGAAAATTAAGTGTTGTGCCAAAGTTTATTTCCAACTGGAAAATTGGTCTTAAAGAAGAAGATCTTTGAATGTACTCCTATATTAAACTATGTTTCCCATTGGTAGCCAATTTGCATAAGTTGCAGACTTGAAGGACATCTGTTTTGAAGGGGACCATCTAAGATACATTGTGATTAAGTTTTATTCGTTGTTTCAGATAAAAAATTCTTTGTATGCTCTTTCCATACAGTCAAGTAATAAATAAAGTTCCCCGCAGATGGCCATGTTGGATGACTTATAGGCACCAAAGTCAAAATACTTAGTCAGCACCTCATAAGCATCATGAATTCCAAGTTCTGTTTAAATCAATTCAGTGATTCTCAAGGTTGATTACATCAAAACATTATCCAGTTTATGAAGCTGAGAAACTGCTTCAACATTCATGTCAACTAAGTTTGCATAAATTAATCATTGATGTCCCTGTGAGACACAATACATTTATATAGGAAAATCATTGACATGAAATAAGGTAAAAATAAGAAAGTATTTTTGCAAAAATTTGTAGAAATTTGCACAAAAGCACTGTTTTTGCTCTTAATTATGAAAAAAAAAAAAAAAAAATTTATGAAGTGATAGCAGGGAATTTCTTTAAAGCTTAAAAGAGAAAAGTTAACCAAAGAAGATTGGGATTTTCTTCAAAATTTCAGAGTATGTAGATCTTGATATGCTGAACATTTTTCCAATTCACACTTCACCTCTATCTGTTACAATTTTTGAAATAAAAAATAAAAAATGCAAATTTTGAAAATTTACGGAAAAAGGGCTATAACTCTCAGATAGGTTTTCAGATTTTCTTCAAAATTGCAGAGCAGATAGATCTTGGCATTCCAAACAATTTTAGGTCATGTCAGATTTTTTATATCTGCAACGGTTTTGGAGTTATTTGCCAAAAATTTACCTCTATGTTCTATTTTTAGTAACAACCGCCATGTTGTATGGTCCTCGGACTAACCGAACACATTTTTTAAACTACATACCCTGGTGAACAATACAATATGGACACAATGATATAATCTTCAAGAAAGAACGTTTCACAAGGGTTCCAATGAAAATACTCTGTTGAAATCAGACAAATATAAAATTCACTCTTTTTTAGCCTACTTGACATTTTACATAAAAATCATAAGCATTAGAGAAATTTCTCCCCTGCCTGGTATCGGTCAATAATTATATTCCTTCATACACATCTCCATATAGTGTTCTTCCTTTGTCTAAAGTTTCATCAAGATCCTTCAAGTGGTTTAAGAGGAGTTGTGCTTACAAGGTAACCCATACATAGAGAATCAATGAAAAGTCAAAGTCAAATTATCTCCCCTTCCTGGTTTCAGACAATAATTATGTTCTTTCATGCACATCTACATATAGTGTTCTTCCTTTGTGTACAGTTTCATCAATATCCTGACAAGTGGTTAAGAGGAGTTGTGCTTGCAAGGTAACCCATACATAGAGAATCAATGAAAAGTCAAAAGTCAAATTATCTCCCCTTCCTGGTTTCAGACAATAATTATGTTCCTTCATGCACATCTCCATAAAGTGTCCTCCCTTTGTGTACAGTTTCATCAAAATCCTGACAAGTGGTTAAGAGGAGTTGTGCTTGCAAGGTAACCCATACATAGAGAATCAATGAAAAGTCAGTCAAATTATCTCCCCTTCCTCTCTCCTTCAAGTGGTTTAAGAGGAGTTGTACTTATGCGGTAACCCATACGTAAGGAATCAATGAAAAGTTAAAGTCCAATTATCTCCCCTTCCTGGTTTTGTACAATAATTATATTCCTTCATGCACATCTCCATATAGTGTCCTTCCTTTGTGTAAAGTTTCATCAGAATCCTTCAAGTGGTTTAAGAGGAGTTGCGCTTACGAGAAGTGTGGACAGACACACAGACAGGGTGATTCCTATATACCCCAAACTTTGTTTGCGGGGGTATAATAATATTTGACTCCAAAACATTGATAACTGGTGTCATTTTGCATCTTTCCATACAAATCCACCAAGAAATGACTTGAACAGCTTCAATTTTAAAAATGCACAGTAAGAAATCTGTATATTTCCGAATACTTTTATCCATAGGTTGTACTGAAGAGACGTAAGTTGTCGAAATGCCCATATGCAGAAGCTTAATTTACAGTAACACTAATTGATTGGTCATACAAAGTTGTGTCTAATACTTACATTCAATTATAATTTGCCCACTACCCCTTATTAGTAAAAACTAATTTTTCATATTATAAATACTTTTTCTCTATTTTGCCCCATTACACCCAATTTTCTAATCATCAAAGGCTTCAGTAGCTCATTTTGGTCAATAATCAAGATTTCATTAGATTTCTTGTGAAAGAAATCAATAATATGTTCATGTTATACTTAGATATAAGTCCAACAGAGCCTTTACCTGCCATTTTTAAATTGTGAGATATCTTGAAAACAAGGTCCATATAAACCTATCCAAAATTTTAAGCTCACTTTATTCATTTTCCAATGCACTTTCTATTCATTGCATTAATTCAAAATCACAGATTTATTTAATTTCATCTCATGACATCTTTAAATGTATTCGATAAAACAATAAAACATGGATTAAGAAAACAATAGTTTTCCTACCTTGTTTTACACTTAAATCATGAACCAAAGCTGACCAGAAAAGAAAAAAAAATCATCATGTTTCAGGGAAAACAGGTTTCCCATTTTATTTATTCATTACATGACTTAATTTCAGAACCACACTACAGAAGTACAGTAAATCAAAGACATATATAAATATAAGTGGTGTTGAACAATCAGGAAAAAATATTAATCGATCATCGGAAATAATTGGACAGCTACATGTATAATCAATTAATAATCGATTTTAATCGGATTTTTTTAAGTGTGCTTTTTCCAATATTTAAATAAGTTTTATTTGAAAAATTGTTCTAAATTTTGATTTGCAATATTCCTTTTGTATCTTACCAGACAGTTTAGTCAAATCTGAATTTTATTCTTGTAAGTCAAACACATAAAATGTTTAGTTCAGACAAGAGAGGACTATCTTCCCATCCCCTTATTTTCTTTTGATACCAGGATACACTTTATTTCTGACTACTACTCTAGAAATCCATCTCACTTTTCACTAGAAATTGATATTTAAAAAAAAAAAAAGAAATTGTTTTTTGTGCTTTTACACCATCTTATTACTTTTGCATCGTAAATATATTCGCCATTAAGAATAGGTTTGTTGTGGTAAGATGTTGTTCATGAAAAGTTCACGGTATTCAGATATACCGCTGAACAGGAAGTGTATTGTTTCCCTTGAACACTGTTGACAGTAACAGAAGTTATTATTTGTCATTTCTTGTAAATATTCTGATGAATAAAGCTAGGAGTTATTGGAACTGACTAATCAGGAATGTTTTTCAGTGACATTGGCGATAATCGATTATTATTTTTGACATCCATTAGTAGGTTTGTTGAAGTTCAAACGACTGCTAATCGACTGTCAGCGATAATCGATTCATCACTAAATATAAGTCACTGAATAAATCTAAAATACATATTTACTTTTTGTTCCTTATTTCAGTTGCATTGGGAAGCATGACACTTTTTAAAGTTCCATTGCTTTCACTGTAGCGCATGTAGTTTATAGTGATTTTTTGAATAGAGCAAAAACGCTGAACCAAAAGCTGCTAAGTCAGGGATTTGTTCAGCCTTAGTTACTTTCATCCCTTCAGAAATTCTATGGAGATCATCATGAAATTATTGACAGATATGACATGTCTGTCTAAAAACTGATATTTTCAGCTAGATTTCATGTCTTCACAGATTTGATATAACCTGTTTTGACTCAATCCTGGATTGACTCGCTGATAGTGTGAAAGGTGCTACTAGTGGAGCAGGACATGTTTACACTACCTGAGCACCTGATGTCACTTTCAGTTTGCATGGGAGTTCACTCTCTCAGTAGTTTAGTTTTTGGTGTTGTCTTGTTTATCATACTGTAAAATTTTAGTTTTGTCTTTGTAAATAATGTTTGTGCTACAGATTTAGCATTGTAAAATGTTTGAATACTAAAGAGAGTTGCAAAAGCTTTTCAAAACCTTTACTTTGATACTGAAGTAACAGTACCATGGATTTTTAATTGGTTTTGTCTAAGGGTTAGAAAACAACAAACCAATCTGCTACCAAACAGATATTTTTCAAAACAATATATGCCTCACATGTCATTCAGGGCAGGACATGCTTACCCTTCCAGAGCACCTGATGTCACTCCTAGTTTTCATGGGAGTTCATTGTCTTCGTTTTTCTGTGTTCCCATTTTTGCCATGTCTTTGGACTTAGATTTTTGTGATCATTACTTCCCTTGTTTCCTTCGGTATTCTAGTCTACAATTTTATTTTTTTAAGAAAATACCATTTGAATATGTTTTTTTTTTCATATACCTACTATATTTTCTAATGTAGCTACACATGCTAATACATAATCAGCTGCACATAATTTATTCTTATATCCATATTGAGCTGCGAATGATGGGACAACTACATCCTCTTTAGTTAATCTGTAATGTAAAATGTACAATGTATATACATTTATCATCATCTCAAAAAATACTGACCTTGCATGTGAAGTTGACACCTGAACTAAAGTGTAAAGTACACTGCTGAAATTATATGTAATGTTGACAGTCAAAATAATAGGTAATAACTGAACTTTAATGTAAAATTCATTGCTAAATTTACAAGCAATGACAGTTCAACTTACATTTAGTGCTGATAGCTGGAATTACATGTAGAGCTAACAACAACTGAACTTACATGTTTATTACATATTTTAACACAAAGAAAAATTACATTTTACCTTAAAAATCACCATGATAAAATCTGAGTTAAAGAAAGAAATATCAAAGTTGTTAATTGAGATGTAGGTGCCTTAAAGTTTTCACTTAGTATATCTGTTCAATTGTTTTAGCTTGTACTTGTCTGTTGGAATGATCTGATATCTGTCTTTGGTATGAGGCCTTATTAGTTGTATCATGAAAGCAATTTTCAGGTTTATCAAACACCTACTTCCCCTTTGCTGATACCTTGAATTTAACTGAACCCAAATTCTTGTCATACATTTCTTGATAGCATCAGTAAGAATTATTTTACATTAAATCTGAAGTTATGAAATGAGTTGCATTGTGAGGCAATTTTTGGATTTATGAAGGGACTACTTCATGTCTGTCAATACTCTGATGTTTAACTGTAACCTGAATTTTCATAACAGATTTCAAGTCTTGGAAATGATCAGTTATATTGTGTTAGTGCAATTTATGGGTAAACTGTATCTGGCAATGACTTCCCATTTGGTGAAACTTAGATGAACTATACACAAATTGTCATTTTAGCTTTTTATTACATGTATTTGGAATGCTTTAACATTGAGCGTGAAGCTTGGAAGTTATACAGTGCAAGGGTATGATTTTCAGTTTTCTTGGCTGCTACTGTCTATCTGGCAATACTATTTAAAACCTTCCTGACTTTGTCAGTATTCAAATTGATCACATTTATTGGCCAAAGAAAATTTCCTTTTCAATGTTATCAACAATAGGATAAAAAATAACAGTGGATAACAAATGATAGCAACCTGAGACGTAAATGTACAAACAAATTCAAAAATTTCTAACTTAATAGTAAGTCTTCCAAGGAAGACATGTGTCACCTGCATAATAACAAAACAATATTCAAATCTCCATCAAACAGGAAGTGGGTAGGTAAGAGATCAAAACCTCTATTAAACTGTAAAGGTCTTCATATAAATTGCACAAGACTTGGAAATGTGGTTCCCGAGGAAAATGTGGAAGAAATTTTCAAGGCACAAAATATATTTTAAGTTACATCAAACAGGAAGTGGGCATACAAAAGATCCGAAACTCTGTAATATGGTATATGTCTCCATACTGACACTCCATACCAAATTGCTGAAGACTCAGATACACAGTTCCCGAGAAAAATGTGACACAAATTTTTGTGACCTCGCCACAGCCGCCGATGCAACACCAAGAATGGTGATCCTTATATGTCACCACTGCATGAACTCAGGTGACACAATAGTATTTACCCATATTTAGTCATGTGATCTTGAATCATCTGTTTGATATTATGACGTAATGTTGATTCCATAGATGTAAATTTCTGTTTACATTGACTTAAAGGCATTCTGAAATAATAAAAAAATGTTTTCAATGACTTTAGGAATATTAATGTCGAAATAAAGTCATCAACTCCAGATAGTATATTCTATACTGCAGAGTAGAAAAGAATAAAGGGCTACGCCGAGCACAGCATGATACGACCGCAGCATGTTGACCACTGAAATTTCAACAAAAGTAGTTTAAAGTGAATGTGGACACAGTAAAGAGCTTGACACAATAATTAGATGGACACAAAAAAAAGGTTGACACAAATATTAGCTAGAAACAAAATAGGGAAAAATTCAACCCCTTTGATCACTTACTGATGAAAAACGTAAGAGCTATGCAAAATATGTACTATCAACTAAAACTTTACATCCACAGAAATTCAAAGAAAAAAATTCCATTGAAATCTGATGAAAAATAAAGATATGACATATTTAGAAAAATTGCAATTTCGGCCCCTTTGACCCCATGTAGCTCGGAAATGGTAAGAGCCATGCCAAATCTGTTGCCATAACTCTGAAAGCTTAGATCAAGAGGATTCCAAAGAAAAAAATCCCATCGAAATCCGATGAAAAATAAAGATTTGACATATTTAGAAAAATTGCAATTTTGGCCCCTTTGACGCCTTGTAGCTCGGAGGCGATAAGAGCTACACAAAATCCGTTAAAAATATTTCTGAAAGCTTAGATCAAGAAGAATCCAAAGAAAAAAATCCCATTGAAATCCGATGAAAAATAAAGATTTGACATATTTAGATAAACTGCATTTTTGGCCCCTTTGAAACCCCCCTTTGAGCTTGGAAACCGTAAGAACTACGCCAAATCCGTTGGCATAACACTGAAAGCTTAGATCAAGAGGAATCCAAAGAAAAAAGTCCCATCGAAATCCGATGAAAAATAAAAATTCTACATAATCTGCAAATTCACAATTTTAGCCCCGTTCGGCCCCTTATAGCTGGGAAAGGAAACAGGTGATCAAAAATCTAATAGCTGAGCGCCATATTGATTTTTCACAAGGAATCCATTAAAAATAAAGGGCTACGCGGAGTGCAGCATGATACGACCGCAGCATGTCGACTACTGAAAATTGAACTAGTGTATTTTAAAGTGTATGTGGACACATTAGAGCTAAATATCATAATTATATGAACATAATAGGGAGCTAGACACAGTAATTAGCTGGACAAAATAGGCCTGGGGAACATAAAAATTAGCCCTTTTAATCCCATAAAGGTATGAAAAACTGAAAGAGTTACACAAAAACTGCTGTCAAACTACTGAAAGCTTACATCAAAGAGGAATCTGAAGTAAAAAAAATCCCATTAAAATCCTATAAAATAACGATTTAAGATATTTTGAAAAATAGCAATTTTGGTACCTTTGACCCCTTATAGCTCATAAACGCTAAGAGATACTATTGGCATACTACTGAAAACCAACAACAAAAGGAATCCAAAGAAAAAAATCCCATCGAAATCCGATGGAAAATAAATATTTTACATATTTTGAAAATTAGCAATTTTGGCCCATTTGACCCCTTATAGCTCGGAAACGGTAAGAGATATGCCAAATCTGTTAGGCCATACAAAAATAATGGTTAGATTCTCAGGCCATTTTTCTGAAAAAATGATGAGGCAGGGAGGGAGAAGATTTTTATTTTTATTGGTTCACAATCATGATGAGGCATCTTTTTACATTTCTGAAATGCCCAAAAAGTGATGAGGCAGGTGATTTTCAATTTTTTTTATTTGAAACTTGAATAAAAAAGTAAAATTAGTTCCCAGAAAAGAGATGAGGCAGGGGCCTGAGAAGCTAATGTATTTTTTTATTTTGCCTTAGCATACTACTGAAAGCTTACAATAAAAGGAATTCAAAGAAAAAAATCCCATCGAAATCCGATAAAAAATAAAAATTTTAAGTAATCTGTACATTTGCAATTTTGGCCCCCTTTGGAACCTAATTACTCAGAAAGGAAAAAAGTTATCAAAAATTTGATATTATGACGTAATGTCTGTGCTAGTTAGCTTTACATAAGAAATCCATTGCAAAAAACTGCATTAAAATCGGACTAAAAATAAGAAAAATAAAATTTTTGAGATTCGCCCCTTTTGGGGCCAATTTATTTCATGAACGGTACATGCAACATGAAATCTGTTGGCATTCTACAGACTGGAAATTTTCTCAGGAGTACAATGAAAGAAACCCCATCAAAATCCAATAAATAATAAATATTCTACAGCCCAATATACGAAAACACCCAATTTGGCCCTTTTTGGCCCTTTTCTTAAAAACGGGCGGGGCCAGTATACCCAAAACCAATCCCTGCCTTCCTTTTGTGCCAAGGAACATTGTGTTAAATTTCATAAGGATTGCTCAACTAGAACTTAAGTTATCGCACGGAAACGAAGTGTCAACAGACGCTGATGACAACGCCGCCGCCGCCAGTATCATACCATTATACGACCCCAAAATTTTTTGCGGCCGTATAAAAACTGCATCAAAATCGGACTTAAAATAAAAAAAATATTTTTTGGAGATTTGCCCCTGTTGGACCCCATTTATCTCGTGAGCGGTACATGCTACGTGAAATCCGTTGGCATACTCCAGATTGGAAATTTCCTCAGGAGCACACTGAAAGAAACCCCATCAAAATCTGATTAATGATGAAGAATCTACAGACAAACATGTGAAAACACCTAATTTAACCCTTTTTGGCCCCTTTTTTAAAAACGGGTGGGACCACAATGACCAAAACTAAGCCAAGCCTTCCTTTTATACTAAAGAACATTACGTTAAAATTTCATAAGGATTGATGTACTGTTACTAAAGTTATTGACCAAAAACTAAAGTGTCTACAGACGACGACGACAACAACGACGACAGCACCATACCAATATACGACCGCAAAAATTTTTGAGGTCGTATAAAAAAGATGCAGTAAATTTTTTTTGCTTATAGTCATTTTAATATATTATTTAACCATCTTTTTGAAAAACATGTAAGATATATGTTTACGGCTGTTGCGGCACAGCATACAATGGGACAGGGGGAAGGCACTTAACAATTGCTGCTATGGAAAGTCATTACAAATTTAAGTCTGAATTTACAAGTAAGTACAAAAAATCCTATTTTGCATCTATGGGTGGTCATGACAATTTTCAAGTGCCATTGTTTTACATGTTTTAATTGAGTATTTTCAGAGATGGTGTTCATGACAATTAGACATGTAATCATCCAATTAACAACTATATGACATAATATGTGAGTTTATTGTTATTTATATACATGTACATGCAAAACATTAAATTCATTAATTTAAACAATATTTTATTTCAATATATTTTGATACATTGAATAGGATTGGGCAACAGGCAAAGCCTATATAAGCCCTCTCTATTAAATGGCTTTGGTAACATGGGATTCACTGTAATATCAAAGCGTCCTGCACATCTTTTTTTTTCCTTTGACTGAAAAAACAAAAAAAAAAACCAAAAAACTTTTGTCTTTTTCCAAGTGCATTTGTTTTAATTGTTTGTTTGCAGGTCTGCTTTTTTTTAAATATTACCTCCCAAGACTAACATTCTACTCCTGTAAATTCACTTAATGTTAGATAATATCTGATTTGTTTTGTAATAAACTGCAGCTTTTGGTTTATACATGTACATATATCTATTCTAAAACCACAATTTCTATTTTGGATGGAGGATCGCTAGTTTTTGTGAAGCTGAAATTATGTTATACTCAAGTCTTCAAGATGAAGAACAATAAAAGCATTGTTTCATTGCTTTAATTTACCATATATTTATCATGTATACAGAGACTTTGTCTCAAGTGCATTTACCCCCATCCCTTCATTGCTGATCATACAATCATTCTCTTTCAGGAAAAAGTTACATACGGAAATTTTTGTGTCGAAAGTGTATCAAAAAGTTTCAAAAATGTGTAAATACATTTCAAATATGTATAATGAACAACATAGTGTTGTACTATCATCGATTTTATCATTGAAAATCGATTGATTGTGCTTGAAACTGTGATAATTGATTAAATAACAATCTTATTGAATAATTGGTTGTTAATGTCATGCATGTGTTTAATAAAAATTTCTGTGAATTTTAATATTCATGTAAAATTATAATCAATGCAAATTCTCCCCATTCTAAAAACTCTCCTTTTCATTCTGTATCAAACACTATTAGTTTCACGCAAGTGGTTTCTTCAATTGCTAATCGATGATTAGCTGGTTGACCGTGAATGTCGGTGATGGATGAATGATTATGAAATTCTATCTGTCTTCCATCATTTGAATAAAACCTAATTTGCATTTTGAAATATACATTGTACATTAAATTATACTTAGATTTCAGTTCTACAGCTTCGTGAGCCAGGTTTTCTTAATATGATTTATAACTTTTTTTTTTAATTTAAGGAAGTTCGAGCCTATAAATAAAAATATCAGACAGAATTTTTTTTTATGATATTATGTAGGTTTTAGTCTATTGTTTCAAAAAATAAAATAAAAATGATGTGTCACCGGTCATCTTTTCCAGTTATCAGGCTTTAAAAATCAGGTCAAATTCAGTATTTTTCAGCGATATTTACAAAGAATATATAGGGAACTGTGAGAACATCCTTATTGTTTAGCTTTCATATAAATATCAGATAGATTGTTTTTTATTTTTTGATATTTCAGAAGTATACACTTCAGCTGTATGTTGTGCTTAAAAAATCTATATATCACCATTTAAATAAGAGATATTTTATATAATTTATGAAATAGACAATATTTATGGGAATGGGAGCTAATTCGTGGGAAAGTGTTTGTCAATCTATTATGACGTCACAATGAAAAGGCCAAATACGGCATATTCCGGCTAAAAAATCAAGTAAATTCCACATCCGACTTGTGTTTCACAAATGCGTCAATCGAATGTGTCGTGTATTAGTGTCAATCTACCTTAATTTATTGCTGATTACCTCAGTTGAATTTCGATCACTCAAACACCATAGATATCTTGAACATTTTTTTTTTCTGGTTCCCTTGTTCACATTTTGATATATATCAACCTTGATAGCTCGAACACCTCTCTTACTAGAACTGTTTTCATTGGTCCCTTGGGTGTTTGAGCTATCAAATTTCAATTGTACTTACCCCATTTCTGCTAAAAATTCATGTAATCTTTTTTGTCCTTTTAATGTCCATACTTTAAATTTACAAGCCATATTTATAGAATGACATATACTTTCAAATAATGACCAATGTCTATATAATGTTAATTGTAATTCTTCATCAAACACTATTTTTAAACAGTTTATAGATATTATATTGTCTTCGTCATCTCCTCTGAAAAATAAATAAATGAAAAGAATTAATCTGACTTTGATTTAAAATGTATTGATGGCATATAAATGTTAAAACAATCAAATGCTAAATCTAGCATTAATGCAATGTCAGTTCTGCATTATTAATCTCTATAAACAACAGAATTTGTACAGTTTTATGTACAAAGAAATATAATTATGTTAATGGTGGTCTTAATATATCACAACTTCAAACTTAAATGTACAAATGTGTAGCTTAAACTTAGTTCATGAGTTCGCAAACAGGAAGTGAGTGTCTAGGAGCAAGTTGGCAAACAGGAAGTGATTATCTAGAACCAAGTTGGCAAACAGGAAGTGAGTATCTAGAACCAAGTTGGCAAACAGGAAGTGAGTATCTAGAACCAAGTAGGCAAACAGGAAGCCAGATCTGCGCAGCTCCTAAAATACATCCAATAATATTTCATCATCATATAATCTTGTGACTTTTAATCACTCTGACTGAGAATGTGACAAAACTTGGTTATGGACAGAACTTTAAAAACATGAAGCCACCCATCAACACATACACTGAAAATGAAGATATGGGGTTTTATTATACTTGGGAACACTTACTTGATATTACAATTCACCTATCATCTACTTAATTAGATGTAAAGTTCATGCAAATGCCAATTTTTTTCACTGAAATAATAAATGTGTAAAAGTTATCACCCATGTATTCAATGATTTACTAAATCCAGAAACACATGAGTGATGTTTTGATGTGAATGAGTATTGATGTTTTGATGTGAATGAGTATCAAAAAGGACATCTGATTTCAGGAACTAAAGGAAACTATCTTAATGCACATGTTACTGTTCAGCTAGGACTTCCAAATTTCATTGCATCCTTTTGTATTTGTATAGATGTGCAAGACTAATGACTCATTTTTTTTCTCAAAATAAGACCAGCAAATATAGACATAACATGCTACAGTAAAACATGATTTGATTGGAATTCTGTCTATACCAAATGACTTCTTGTATCAATTTCTATCTATTCTGAACCTGAGTATACCAAACACCTGTATAAACTAAACAAAACATTCAGTCGAAAAGGGGATATGGTATGGGAAGGTTTCACTGTAATAATATTTTCTTAAAGTAAAATTTCAAACCTGTGATTATGTCTTGATACATGTGACTGTAAAGCCATTGCATCATCTATATATTTATCTCTTGGTGTTTTAAAATGTATATATTGATCTGTTACTCCTAAAACAGCAAGCCTGTAAAGAAAATTAACATATCAAGTCAAAAGACAGCAAGTTTGTGTGATCCAGGTAAAAACTGACTTTTAAATGGAATGCAAGTGTTAACGCAAGATAACTTAATGAAAATCGTTGAGGGCTTTTCCATTAAAATGCAGGTACCAGGGTCGGAAGGCAATTTCCTACTACCCCCACAACCAAGGGAAATGGACAAATATGAGTATAGCAATAAGATACAAAATCAACAAGAACCCACAAGAATTTTCATTTGCTGCCTTCCAATCCTGGTACATCTTTTTAAATGGAATAGCCCTGATGATACACCATTTCCTTTTCTCGAATACTCCTAAGTCTTAGTTTACTTTTGTCATTGTCAAGAAGTTGCTTGCTGGTGTAGTTTTACTGACTGATAAATCACAGTGACGTATATATCATCGGAAGTACTTGTAACCAACCAAATACAGGGATTCCCATACAAAGCAGAATGAATGTAATTATAATGTTTTGAGAAGGTTTAGACTTGACATATAACTTTAGAATATTATTGCCAGTATTACTTCAGTATTTGTTCAACAATTCATTCCAATACTCTTATTTAAAGCTTAATACAGTGAAACTTCGATGGCTCGAACTGCAATAACTCGAACACCATGGATGCCGTGAACCTTTTTTGTGGTCAATTCGTTCAGGTTTTAAGATAGTTTGACCTCGATATCTG
>MJUU01009485.1:122809-135659 GCA_002080025.1 Modiolus philippinarum
CATTTATTTCCTGAAATCACGGGCTTAAAATAAAGCAATCCCGAATCCCCGAGCTAAAAAACTAAAAATCCCGGCATCCCGAAAAATGTTCCCTAATATTTCAAGCACACCTCTAAATACACAACAATCTGTCTGCAGTACAATAAAAAAATATATGAAAATAGTAAATTACTATAGAAAATATCTGAAAACAGTGAAATGGTTGATTATCATGATTATGAAGATATAAATTTTTTCTATTGTTACCGCTATCATTTCCATACAAAAATACATAAATGTGTCGATAACTGCCTCCAATGTTGTTTTCGAGAGGCAGTTTTCGACATACCCATATATAGAAGAGAGTAGACGATTGTTACATTCAGCTTCAGACCTCTGAAAACCTCCTCTGAAATGTTGCTTTTATCGCCATTACAAAACTCCAATGTTGAGTCTATTGTTTTCCCACTTCTACAGAGACATGTGATATCTTATCCAATTGCGTAAGACACCACGTTTTTCAGCCGACGACAAGGCATCGAGTATTTTTAATCGATAATCTTCGACATTGGTATTTACCCCGATATATCAGAAAGTCGAGAGACCACCCGAGTAGTCATATTGCAATATGTAAAAGTCCGCAAGGAATCGAATAAAATTTTTGCATATTGAAGAGGCTCCAGTGGGAAACATGTCGATAATTGCCGCCTGTCGATAACTGCCGACTTTGCTCTATATTAATTTTTCATAAGGAATCAAATGAAAAAAACTGCATCAAAATCGGACAAAAAATGAAAAAAATAGATTTTTGAGATTTCCCCCTTTTGGGACCCATTTATCTCATGAACAGTACATGCGATGTGAAATCTGTTAACATACTACTGATTGGAAATTTCCTAAGGAGAACACTGAAAGAAACCCCATCAAAATCCGATATATAATAAAGATTCTACAGTCAAATATGTGAAAACATCAAATGTAACCCTTTTTGGCCCCTTTTTAAAAAACGGGTGGGGCCCCAATGACCAAAACTATGCCAAGCCTTCCTTTTGTGCCAAGGAACATTGTGTTAAAATTTCATAAGGATTGATCAACTGGAACTTAAGTTCTTGCCCAAAAACAAAAGTGTCTACAGACGACGACAACGATGACAGCACCATACCATTATATGACCGCAAAAATTTTTGCGGTCGTATAAAAAATGAAGAGTATAAAATTTTAGTGTATAATTATACTCTTTCAATTCCTTTGATTCCTTTGATTTGGCTTGTATCTGTCACAAGTCATTTTGGCGCGTGCACAGGTAAATAAACAGGTAATGTAATCAACAGATGACCGGAAATAATCAATGGACTGCAATATTAATGCCACAGGCTATGAATTGACATTAAATTATTACCTATGATTATTTTAACAACAAAAATCATGAAAGGCTTCAACTAAGAAGAGTAAAAATTGGATAATACCGGCAAGTTGATTTGAAAAACGTTGTATCCAAAAAAATTGCAAGGATCGATTTTTTTGTCGCCAGAATGAAAATAAAATCGCAAATTGCGACATTGGCGAAGCCCAGCGCCAACCCTGGCATTACATTTATGTGAAATCCTATCTACTAGTATTCACTTACTGAGCAGCAACCATACATAAAGTCAAAATAAAATCTTACCTATCACAAATATAAAATCTGACACTTTCCTCTGGTTGTAAAGTCTCTACAACATCTATAGTACCTCCACAGTTAATAAATATCACATGTTTAACCTACAATATCAGAAAATTATATAGTTCCACTTCTAACTTGAGACAGAAAAGGCTAAAATCAAAATAATTACTCTACTTTAAGCTTGAAAACATAGGTACCGGTAATCAACGATTACAAAGTTCACCTCGTTGTGGCATATGCTCACAATAATATAACTTTCCCTTTATACTGCTAAACATCAGAGATGGATGCATATCTAATTTTTCATTAACATGTAACATACAGTAGCTGAAAATTTAAATATTATGTTATATTCAATGATAAGTCCATCAAGCAGAAAATGTAGGTCAAAATGACACAACTTTGACTGGATATTGATATACCATCTGAAATGCATGCATATACAAAGTTTGATGATCCTACAATGTACCTTGACTGAGATATGAACTCTTCCAAGAACTTGAATGTAAGTCAATCAAGCGTAAAATGTAGGTCAAAAGGACCCAATTTGTCCTGGATGCTTATGTATTATCCAAGATGCATGCATATGCAAGGTTACATGATCCTACAATGTACAGAAAGCGAGATATGAACTGGGATCAACTTGAATGTAAGTCAATCATGCTGAAAATGTAGGTCAAAGTGACCTAATTTTGCCTGGATGCTGACCTACCGCCAAAGATGTATGCAATGCAAGGTTACATGATCCTACCATGTACAGAACCTGAGATATGAACTTGGACGTTAACTTGAATGTAAGTCAATCATGCAGAAAATGTAGGTCTAAGTGACCTAATTTTATCTGGATGTTCTCCTGCCGCCAAAGATGCATGCATATGCAAGGTTAGACGGTCCTACCATGTACAAGAACTAAAATATTAACTCGGACTTTAAATTAAATGAAAAGCGATCAAGCATGAAATATAGGTCAGAGAGACCTAATTTTCCTGGGGGCTGTGAGACAACCCAAGATACACCTGTACACAAAGTTTGATGACCCTACCCTTCCTAGTTCCCAAGACATATACCCAAACGCGGACGCGAACATGGATGCAGACCTGGACGCGGAAGTGGACGCTGAGGGTACTCTAATAGTCCCCCTCACCTTCATTGAGGCAAACTAAACTAGAGGCTCACATCAGCCTGTATCGCTCACCTGGTCACTGGTTTTATTCATTGTCACCTATAGACTACCCATTCATACTATAAATCAGTTCAGCAGATGTTACATTTTCATTCTTGGATGAGGTACAAACTAAAAATCACAAACTTTGGAAGGGATCACCCAAAGACAATTGTAACCAAGTTTAATTCCAATTGGCTCAGTAGGTTCAGAGGAGAAGAATTTGAATGCATTTCCCATAGTCCCTATATTAAACTATGTTCCACGCTGGCGGCCATCTTGGATGAGGTTAGAACGTAAAAATCACAAACTTTAAAGGGGACCACCCAAGGACTATTGTGACCAAGTTTGGTTCAATTTGGCTTGGTAGTTTCAGATGAGAAGATCTTTGAATGCATTTCCCATAGGGTCCCTATGTTAAACTATGTTCCCTGCTGGCTGCCATCTTGAATGAGGTATGAACATAAAAATCACAAACTTTGAAGGAAAACATCTGAAGACTATTGTAACCAAGTTTGGTTCCAATTGGCTCAGTGGGTTCAGAGGAGAAGACATTTGAATGCATTTCCCATAGGGTCCCTATGTTAAACTGTGCTCCACGCTGGCAGCCATCTTGGATGAGGTACAAACGCAAAAATCACAAACTTTAAAGGGGACCATCTAAAGACTATTGTGACAAAATCTGGTCCTAATTGGCTCAGTGGTTTCAGAGGAGAAGATCTTTGAATGCATTTCCCATAGGGTCCTATGTCGAACTATCTTCCCCACTGGTGGCCATCTTGGATGAGATGCGAACTTGCTGGACATATGTAGAAATTGTAGTTCTGGAAAACCTCAACACTTTTGCAATTCACATTTAACCTTTATCTCAAACAGTTTTTGAAATAAAAGAAAAAACGTTCAAAAATTGTGAAAATTCAAAGAAAAAGCGGCAATAACTCCTATGTGGGTTGTCAGATTTTCTTCAAAATTGCAGGACATGTAGATCTTACTATGCTGACCATTTTTGTTAACAAACTTCACTTCTATCTTCTATCAATTTCAATGTATAAGACCAGAATTAACGAAAAACTGAATATTTTACGGAAAAGGGGCAATAACTCCAAGATGGGTAAACGGATATTCTCCAAAATTGCAGGGAAGGTAGACCTCATCATGTTAATCATTTTTACCCCATCAGAATTTTGATATCTGTAATGCTTTTCGAGTAATTTGCAAAAAAAAAACAGCAATTTACCCCTATGTTCTATTTTTAGTAACAGCAGCCATGTTGTTTGGTCTATGGACATAAAAATCACAAACTTGAAAGAGCATACCCTAGTGATGATTCAGGCCAAGTTTGGTTAGTATTGGCCCAACAATTTCAGAGGAAAAGATCTTTGAATAAAAGTTAACAGACGGATGGACGATGGAGGGACGGACGACGGACGCCGAGTGATGGGAAAAGCTCTGATGGCCTTTGGCCAGGTGAGCTAAAAATGGGATGAATTCTTTTTCAATGGTATTTGAACCATTATTTTTATGAATAAAACCCTGCAGATCTAATAATGTGTCGTCCTCAAATTAGATTACTATAAACTGTAAAAAATAATCTTGACAATAAATTGTTGTGAATTTATATGAAAATAAGATTCACAATAATTGTCATCATTAGCAGGTTTGTTGCATGTGTTTCTAGATTTACCAAGATATAGAGTTGGAAATTAAAGCATGCCCTGGGTAGGCTAATTTTGTGCAGGACAGGCTAATATTTTCAAATATTTATGTAGATATTTGGTAAGGAGGAAAAAATTCCCCCGTATGTACCAAAACTGCAGTAATTTTTATGACTGTTCGGTTTACGATATCTGAAAGACAGAATGATACAGCTCTAAGTGCATGTGAATTGAAAACATAGGTAATCAACGATTACGAAGTTCGCCTCGTTATGGCACGTTGTTGCAGCAACCAAATTTTGCCTGTATGCTGACATACTATCAAAATTGCATGCATATGCAACGTTACCTGAACTAACAATGTACAGTTACTGAGCTAAGAACTCCGATGTATACATTAATGTAAGTCATTCATGCTTAAAATGTAGGTTTAAGTGACCTAATTTTGTCTGAATGCTGAGCTACCATCACAGATGCATGCACATGCACATGCAGGATGATCCTACCATGTACAGTACCTGAGATCTGATCCCTGACATGAACTTGAATGTAAGTCACTCAAGCGGAAAATGTAGGTCAACGTGACCTAATTTTGCCTGGATGCTGACCTACCATCAGAGATGCATGCACATGCAAGGTTATATTATCCTACAATGTACAGTGACTAAGATCTGAACTCGGACGTAAACTTGAATGTAAGTCACTCAAGCGGAAGATATAGGTCAAAGTGACCTAATTTTGCCTGAATGCTGACCTACCATCAGACATGCATGCACATGCAAGGTTAGATGATCCTACCATGTACAGTGACTGAGTTCTGAACTCGGACGTAAACTTGAATGCAAGTCACTCAAGTGGAAAATATAGGTCAAAGTGACCTAATTTTGCCTGGATGCTGACCTACCATCAGAGATGCATGCACATGCAAGGTTAGATGATCCTACAATGTACAGTGACTGAGATCTGAACTCGGAATAAACTTGAATGTAAGTCACTCAAGTGGAAAATATAGGTCAAACTGACCTCATTTTGCCTGGATGCTGACTTACCATCAGAGATGTATGCATATGCACAGTTAGATTATTGTGCTATGTATAGTAACTGAGATATGAACTAAAATGTAAATTTGAATGCAAGCCACTCAGGCAGAAAATATAGGTCAGAGAGACCTAATTTTCTTGGAGGCTGTGAGTTAACCCAAGATGCACCTGTATGCAAAGTTTGATGACCCTACACTGCAAAGTTACTAAAATATATACCCAAATGCAGACGCGGACGAAGACGCAGACGTGGACTAGGACATTGGTTACATCGGTAAATATTTATAATATTTTTTATTTATTTATATCCTAATGAGTATCTATATAAAGTGTAATGATAATAGCATACATCCTTCACAGTGAAAAAACTTCAACCTGTGGGTAAACCTAATAATATCCCGCTTTTTTTCCCCGTGATCAGTGAGGCATGAAGTTGGTTGCATGGGTAAAATTTTATTATGAATTTTGTTTAATTAGACAACAATGTGTATTTCTATTAAAGTTTAATGATAAAAGCATACATCCTTCACAGAAAAAAACTTCAACCTGTGGGTAAACCTCATACTATCAAACTTTTTTCCTGTGATCAGTGAAGCATGAAGTTGGTTGCATGGGTAAAATTTTATTATGATATTTGTTTAATTAGATGCTAATGTGTATTTATATAAAGTTTCATGATAATAGCATACATCCTTCCCAGAAAAAAAAAACTTAAACCTATAGGTAAACCTAGCTTGGGACGGACGAACAGAAGGACGGACGGACAACCCGAACACTATATGCCCCCCCCTACAATCGTAGGCAGGGCATAAAAATACTTTACTTTTTATATTAAATCATTCAATTTATTCTAATTATTTCCATCTCCCCTGTTCTCCACAGTGTCATAATAAGCAATCTCAATTGTAATGGTGGCAGAGTTGTAAGGACAAAATAATTATGTCGCAGTATGAATCGTAAAGCATGCAGAATATCGCAATACGTATCATTTGAAAAACAGGTGTACAGTTACACCCCTAACGTTCATCAAATAAATTGAAATACATGTATTGGATTCAGGACAAACCAGAATTTGGTGTGAGTTTCCGATCCTGTAAAATGTAGTGATTTAATTGAACAACCTTTAGTCCTTTCAGCTGTCAGATTGAATCTACTACTACACACATAAGTCCATACCCCTTCTGAATTTTCTACATAAGCTTTTTCTAATTCCTCCTTTCCTGTAACTGGAACAATTGTATAAAGGATTTGGTCACACTGGAATAAATACTGAAAATAAAGAAATTTGGTCCATTATTTATCTTAAAGTATGAACATATGAATCTGATCAAAAAGAAATTTAGCAATACAGAAATGTTTAATCAACCTACATGTATTTGATCAATAATAGTTAAATTAATATATAATATGACTACTGGTAGCAAGTTTTAAATAAAAATAAATCCCAAAATACATTTAATTTCAGTGACTACAAGTGTTTTAAAGTCCAGTTTTCCCAAATTATCTTTACTTCATACAGTACAAATCTCAATCAAATTACTGTCAAACCTTATATTGAACAAATCCTGGCATTTTAATGACATTTTATGATACACACACATACATATAAATCATTAAATGATGAAGCAAACTGCCTTATATTTTGAAGCATATACCTATCTTAAAGATTACATAAAATACATGTGTTCACAAACTGGCTTCATAATCTATTGTCATAACAATACGATCAGTTTTACACGGAGAATTGCACTCGAGTTTAGCTGATAACTATGAAGGGTGTGAAAAATATCATGGTTTTTATCAAAAACAACAATTCAAAAGGGAGGTAATACTATACTTGTCCTATACTGCATTTTTAGAAAAGGCCACAATTCAGAAAGGGAAGCAATTCTTCACCTGAACTTATTTTTTTTCAGTTATTTTGAACCCTTCTTCATTGTACATGTAAATTCAACCTTTGATAAGAAATTCTTGACACAGCATTTGACTCCCCTAGTCAAAGCTTTAGAACCCTTATCTGAAAATTTAAACAATTGTGAACCATGATGCATGTTTTCTGTTCATTGTCATTCATGCTAGATGTCAATGTACATGTACATGTATTCTGCTTACCCATCAAATGTTGACATTTCTGTGACTGGTTAAAAAATCAATGAAAACCAACACTATTGTGATAAGAGTATGCACATTGTTGTACATTAATGTATATGGTGTTGTTATATAAATGTAAAGATGGATAAAACAACACAGTACCTGTAGTATCTTGCATGCACACAAGGCATCAACATCAAATGCAACTAAAACAAGAACTCTCTGAAAATAAAGAAGAAAATTTAATATAAAATTAAAAATGTTATTTGTAGACAGAAGATGCTATAGTCTTTATCACGGTAAATATTTCTCTTCTCTTCAATGTATAAAAAGCCAAAAACTTACCATGAAAAAGTCACCTGACCAAACCTTCTCAAAAACAAGATGATGTGAACAAAACCATCCCAAAGCTTCAATAGGAAAAATGATTCAAAGACTCAAATGACGACGTAATTGCATTTTTGTGCTTTGAGCTGTAAAGTGTTGTTTTGTAGGTTCCTTAATATAGACCTTCATTGTATAGGTGTGAATGTTCTATTTAGAACACACTTATGTCAGAACACATTGGACCAGTAAAATAGAAATGGAATTTGTGGACTTGAGGCAAAATTTTCACTGTTCAAATCTGTTCAGAATCAAAACTTACAAACTTGTTTGACACATGACCAATCCTGACAATGCAATCAGGTGTAGAAATTACTAAATGAAGCTGAAAATTGGCTGGTACAGATGTTAGAAAATAGTAATGGTGCATACATGATACCCTGCCACTTTTCACAAAATTTCAAAACTTAAAGGCCATAATTCCAGAACCCTGTGTACTTCTGAACCAAAAAATTTTAATTGGCCTGTGTTATGTGGTAAACAACTTATAAACCAAGTTTTAAGACAGTATGTAATTTCATTCACAAGTTATCAGTCGGAAACCCTAAAATTCGCAACATTTCAAAAGTTTTTTTTTTGTTTTTTTTTATGACAAAGTTAATAGTGTTTTAATTAGTTTAAGGTTTGTTTAAAACAACATAGAATTTTAAAAATAGTAATGGTGGATAACATGATACCCCGCCATGTTTCACAAAATTTCGAAGTATCAAGGGGCATAACTCCAGAACCCCTTGGACCTCTGAACCCATATTCGAACTCGACATGAGTTTTGTGCTGAACAAGCTACATACCAAGTTTGAAGACTGTATGTTATTCCGTTCAAAAGTTATCAGTCGGAAACCTTCGGGGGACGGACGGACGAACAGACGGACGGACACACGACTGAGGGTATCACATAATACCACGCCACTACGTGTGGCGGGGTATAATAAAAAGGATAATAACAAAGGTTGTCTGTGGACAGGATATACATGTACCGTAATTTTCAGATCTAGTTATAAAAAATACTTAACAAACATACATTGTACATAAACATGATAAACAAATTAGTCGAGAAGTGGATCGATGGGGTTCCAGCAAGTATTTGCAATTTGTAATGGTTTATTCTTATAATATAAGTGTCTTTCAAAATATAAATTTTCTTTGAGGTAATTTATTAAGGCGAAGTCGTTCAATTGTTGACCATTTATTTTGGTTCGGTATATAAAATTTTGTTTGTAACAGTATCAAATTTCTGATATAATTTATTGGACTTTTGTTTAACAGTCAAAGAATAATAATATTCATATTCATATTCAATTGCAATTCTATCACTGTTTTTGTTCTAACCCATTGATTTAAATTCTCCCATATGTCACAAACTTTTGGAAAAGACCAAAATATATGTTCAACTGTTTCTATTTCATCTTTACAGAAGTCACATTTGTTACTTTGTTTTACCTTTATTTTATTTAAAAACTTGTTAGTTCCTAGAATTCTATGTGTTATTCTATATTGTAGCCATTGTAATTTGGAATTCTTTGTGGTAATAAAAGATGGTTTATAAATTTTTTTCCATTCAAGGTTACAATTATTCATAATTCTAGACCATTTCTGTTATGAGCTTGGTCTAGCATCGTCTTTCTTTAAAATTTCATACATGTCCTTGGATCCCTTCGTTGACTTGAGAAATATTCTAATACTATATGGCAAAATTGGTCCAATACTTTTTGACAAATTTTCACAATCTAATTGCAATTTATTTACATACTTTTTTACTGAACAAATCAAACCATTATAAGTTAGGAAGTTTGTTTTTATGTTATAAATGTTTTGAAATTCTTCTAAATTGTAAAAATATCCTTCTTCAATTAGTAAGTCATTTATAAGCCAGACCCCCTTTTCTGCCAATGATTTATAAAAAACAGATTTATTTCCAATTGTAATATTTTTGTTATTCCAAATATTACAGCAAACTAAGTCTTTTTCTTCCGTAATATTTTGATTTGTTTGCAGATCCACCCACGCTTCAAAACTTCATTCCAAAAACTGTTTTTAAGTTCCCTTTTTGGCCCATTGTAACCAATTTCATTTAAAGTAATTCCTTCTGAAAGCATAAGTAATTTGGAATATTTAGAATTTAGTTTATTATTCTTCTTATCCATGTAAGTTTGAGACCTTGTATATATTTCAATATATCCAACATCTTTAGACCTCCATTTTCATATGTCTGACATAAAACTTCTCTTTTGACTTTATCAGGTTTATTATTCCATATAAAGTGAAACAAAAGACTTTCAAACTGGTGTAATATATGAATGTTTCGGTTAGGTAAGGACAGGAACAAATGATTAAGTTTGGATATGATTAATGTCTTAATTATAGTTATCTTTCCTATAGGAGACAAGATTTGATTAGTCTATGAGTTAATAATGTTTTCAATTTCTTTAAATTTTGATTTATAATTTAATTCCCAAAAGGGTAAACCTCTGAACCCAAATGTAAGCTTTGTCTGGGATTTGTGGTAAAGTTTGAAGACAGTAGCCATGCTATTTTGTTCACAAATCATCAGTCGCAAACCCTAAAATTCACAAAATTTCAAAGTTTCAAGGGGCATATCTCCAGAACCACTCAAACCATTGATCAAACTTGGTCCGAGTTTTGTGGTAAACAACTTTCATTCAAAGTTTGATGACTGTATGTTATTTCGTTCACAAGTTATCAGTCGGAAACCCTTAAATCGTAAATATCTAAGTTTCAAGGGGCATAACTCCAGAAGCCTTGATCCTCTGAACCCTAAATAGAACTTGGAGGCTGGCCTAACTTTTGTGGTAAACAAACTTGTACACCAAGTTTGAAGACCTTATGTAATTTCATTCACAGGTTGTCAGAAACCTTTGGGGGAGAGAAGGACTAACAGACAGACGGACACACGACTGAGGATATCACATAATACGTTGCCACTACATGTGGCGGGGTATAATAAGGAAAAAAATAATTGAATATATCATGGAAAATAGGTAATTGAATGGTAATGTCCAATAAGGTGCAAAAGTACTGAATTTGCCTGTTCCACTTCTGTTACTTTCCTCTTCCTTTAATCTTTAAGTGATGAGTTTTGTATTGAACTTGGAATGATATATTGATAAAATTCCGATTCCTGTGACAGTCAGGGGTGCAACTTAAATAAGTTATCACCAAAATCACTTAAACGAGTTACTATGAGTTACTGACTTTTTCCAAATAACTTATACCAGTTATCAAGCAATAACCTGTATGAGTTACCGTTTTGTTAATCAAGGGACATTATTATGTTGATAACTTCATTAACTTATTAAAGTCTTTTTTACATTTATATTCAGTTTGTTGGAATTCTTACTTAATGGTCACAGTTAAGTCTATTATTACACATGTATTAAGTAGTTCAATTTTTAATTATCTTGGGATCACTTGAACTTGGCGACCACAATACTGGAATAAAAATTTTATATATAAATATTTTCTCACTGTACATCCACATCGCTTTACCTAAATCTCAAATACAAGCATTTAAACTCACAACTCAGGATAAACATATATACACATATAGCAACACTTTCTTAAACAGAAAACATATCAAAAAGGGCACAATTACCATTTTTGGAAAGTCACCGGCAAAACTCAATATACATACAGACAGGTATAGTGCTATTGGTCTCAAATACAGAGAACTACTGTGGCTAGCAACACACTTTTCAATCTGTTTCCACACAACATGTCTGTCCTTGAAAGAATTGACCTATGGAGACAAGACTCCCACCACTTTAACAGCAAACGTGCCGTACAGTTTCCCGCCGACATAGTAGGAACAGGAACACCAGGTCAAAAGATTAAGAAAACCTGACGAGACAGAGTACCAATACAAAAGACATTCCAGGTTCAGACAGTGATGAAGAACATACTCAAGATTACCCATGAACAACTTAAGACAGAGATCGCCAGACATAACCCAACTATCAACATGCTGAGTACCCACAGACCCATGGACACCTAGACAATTGACCAGATGAGGTTAACTCTTCTGACTGCAACAGTGTTTGACACCCGACAACAACAGTGACAAATTATTTAATGATATATCCTATGTTTATTGATTTTAGTCTGAAGTGTATACTGTCAGTCAGGGGTCACACTTATATAAGTAATTTATTTTTACTTATTAGGGTAATCATTAATTACGTAAATATTAAGTATTATTTACCTGTTTAAGTAACTTTTCTAACATTATGTAGTTAAAGCCAGTAAATATAGACTCTTTAGATTTTCATTATTGTATGATTAATATAGCATCTTTCTGGCTCATTAGTTAAATTATGTTGTTAACTTATCTGTTTCAGTGAATTTCTTCTCTATAGACTTGTTAATTATAAAATAATAAACATCTATTATATTTTATAATAATGACTCAAGGGACTAATTTTCAAGGCTGGTGCGTCCCTCTAAATTCTTCATGCACCTATATAAAATTAACTATTACATAAAGTTCAGATGTTGAACTAATAAGGGTGTAACGATACACCTACCTCACGATTCGATACGTATCGCAATACAAGCAGTCAGGGGACAGACATATACAAGTCTGCAGAGTTTTAGACTTGTTTTAGTCTTTAATTTTCTTCATTTTGTATGCATTGACCTCTAAGTCTAAAATTTTTAGACCTGATGAAGTCTAATGTTTATTTCCTGTTACCCAGGAGTTTCAAATTTTATGGTTAATTAGACTTGCACAAGTCTAAAAATTGCTAAATTGACCATTTTAATGAGCCAAACGTCAGTATCTAGAGGTGGGGCGTCCAGACCTAATTGGAATTACATGGAAGTTTAATTTTCCATTTTTATCAGAAAATTATTGGTTACT
>MJUU01009485.1:136508-147977 GCA_002080025.1 Modiolus philippinarum
TAAATTCTTCATGCACCTATATAAAATTAACTATTACATAAAGTTCAGATGTTGAACTAATAAGGGTGTAACAATACACCTACCTCACGATTCGATACATATCGCAATACAAGCAGTCAGGGGACAGACTTATACAAGTCTGCAGAGTTTTAGACTTGTTTTAGTCTTTAATTTTCTTCATTTTGTATGCATTGACCTCTTTAAGTCTAATGTTTATTTCCTGTTACCAAGGAGTTTCAAATTTTATGGTTAATTAGACTTGCACAAGTCTAAAAATTGCTAAATTGACCATTTTAATGAGCCAAGCGTCAGTATCTAGAGTTGGGGCGTCCAGACCTAATTGGAATTACATGGAAGTTTAATTTTCCATTTTTATCAGAAAATTATTGGTTACTTCGGCAAAATTAGGACAGCTGGTGTACAATTTTAGACTTGTTCAGGTCAAAATTGCTCTACAAAACCTATAATTCCAGACCTGAAGAGGTCTAAAATAATTAAGACTTACTCCAGTCTGTCCCCTGACTAACAAGGGCTTCGATTCGATTTGATTCATTCTTGGGTCCTTTTTATTAGTGACAACTCAGCAGATGACAATATTTATTCTATGATGTGTATATAATTAACGTAAACTACTTTAATTGTAAATTGTACCAGTCGATTTAGCATATTTCAGTGTTTTTCTAAAAGAAAAAGTAATCCATTGATTTGTTTGTTCCAACAACTATAGCTCTGATACTTAAAACTCATCTCAGGTCTTTATTATTATGGCACCAGGTCAATGAGAAGAGATACGCTTAAATTTTGAATGGAGGCATAGAAGGGATATTTCATATTTAAGTCACTTGAAACTAGATTAAAATTGAAGGAAAATAGTTCCGATTTCTTCCGGTAGGTGTTTTTATACACGCACAGACGACACTCGCAGGAAATTTCACTGCATCCAAATTGGAAGCGATGTCACGATTTTATATAAGAGATTGTTCTGTCGTCACAAAGCAATATAAAATGTAAAAAATAAAAATAAAACGTCAGATCAGTAAAAGAAAAACATAGGATGATAAAAGTAGCTTTGTAAACGACAAATAATTTGGTCTAAGTAATGTCAGGTAAGGTGCAAAAGTGCTGAATTTAGATTGAGAAATTGAGATTTGCCCCTTACACTCCCATTGCTTTCACTCACTATGTTTGTGAAAAATCAATGTGTGGGGCTTCATATTTTAACTTGAAATGAAACAACAACAACAACAACAATCTTTATTGTACAACCACATCATACAAAGGGTTTGACAATATGTATATATATATATTGATAAACTTTCCATTTCCTGTAATTTTTTTCCTAAAAAAAAAAATCGTTTTTTATTGGTTAAAAAATCATTCTTTCATAAATTAAGTGAGACTAGCGGACATTTTAAATTTCTTTTCTATACCTGGTGTAATATCTGATCATAAAACCCTTTTCTTAAGTCTTTTATGAACATTTTAATGTTTTTCTGTTGTTTTCACATTTCGATTCTGGCGGGTGTTTATTCCGGAAGTAACACCATTTTCAGTAATATGTCAAATTCATTGTGATTGGCCATTGACTAAAATGAAAGTAAGAAACGTTCAAATCAAAATATTTTTAACATAAAAACATTTCGACATAAAAATGGTATCAAAGACGTTTATCGACACGAATATTGGTGACATATATCAAGCGTCTGCGTGACCTTGTGTTTTCTACTTTCGGTTTGAATTTCTCTTAGTCATTTACTATACATGTAATTGTGGAAAATTTCACGTTCTTAGGACAGAATTTAGATAATACAAAGCAAAATGGTAATGTTAACTCGTAATTTCCAGAAACTGTGAAGGAAAAGCATATTCTTAGAGAAGAAAAATTCATTATATCTGTAAATGCTATTGTGTTTTGCTAATGCTAGTGCTGCTTTCAATGTGCTTTGTTTTGCTTATATACTTCATCTGTAACTGTGTGCATGTGCTATGTTTTTATGTTTGTATGTGTTTGTTTTTTTTTTTATATATATATATCAGTCGGTGAAAGAGACCATTTGGGCTCATGTTGTATTGTTAAGATAAGATAAGATAAATTTTATTTTAAGTCGGTTTAAAATACAATAAACACAAGCTCACAAGAGCTTTTTCTCCGACAATTTAAAACATATAATTAATAAAACAAAGCATGCAATACAAATTTAACAGTAAGCAAGATGGCAAGCATTTAAAAATACAAAACAGCAAGCTAAAACATTTAAAACAGTGAGTAAAAGCATAAAAAGCTGAGCAATTTATAAAAATAAAGCACTAGACAGGTACAAAAAGCAAATATAAGCCATGCAACTAAATATTTATCTGCAGCAAGCACATATACAGTGATTTTTCTAGCGCTCGTCACTTTCGTATTTTACGAAACAGATTTCAAAATGACGAAAGTTTTCTGAACCACTTTCGTCACTTAAATTTCTTCATTGTAAACTTTTTCTCATTAAAATATTAAGAAATTATATTCAGTGTTATACTTATGACAAGTTTACAACCCCAAGCCAATTAATTAATCACAAAGGTGATGTTGTTACAGGTAAATTGCTAATCCGATAATTACAGGTAATCAACTATATGTACTGTACATGTTGTTGTCAAATCACCAATCAGGTACAATCATTAAATATAATTTAATTATCAGGAAGCCATGAAATGATAATATTTTAAGTTATTTTGCTTAAAGTTTTAAATTTCAACAGAATATTTTGCCGGTCCTACTTTCGTTTCTATCCACAACATTCCGATTGCGCATGTGCATAGATAAACGGCTTACAGGTGTACAAATAAATTACTCCCAATATATAAGACCAATGTCTCATTCCCAATTTAAATTAAATAAATTTCCAACAAATTCTGTTGCTTTGTGCAGCCTTTCCAATTTTATATGGATTGAAATACTGGTACATAGTCGTTTCCGACTTTGTTCAAAATTACAACTTCTTTGTGATTTCCTCTCAACTTTCATTTTGCTATTGAAGAGAATATTCAAACTAAATTTTGACGTAAAACATAACCTCTGATAATAAACATGAAATTTATTCCAAAGAATTGCTTACATAAGCTCAACAACAAAGCAGAATACTGTAAATAATACGTTGCTATGATACACAGCATACGAAATGAGCATCAATGAAAAGGGAGAGGGGGATACTTGTACTTGTTTTAACCTGTAAAAAAATGAACACAATTCGATTGAAAAATTCTTTTTATATTCCAAATTAATTTCATTCTATATATTTCTCTATCAAAAGTTGATGTTCAAATGAAAACTAGCTATTAGAAGGAGCTCATTACAAGTGTATAAATAGATCTCAAAAGTTACATGATCTGAAATGTTCCTATATATCTTCCCTTTTCTTTTGCTTAAGTCTTTATCTGTAAAACATAGATAGAGCTTTAAAAAGTGACTGTCGCTCTCCGCAAAAGTGACTAAAGCTTTCAGAATCCTAGAATAAACCCTGCATATACACTCATTACCATTCCAATTTAAAAGCAATTTCTTAAAATGATTAAAATTAGTTTCTATCCTAAAATGTTCTGGCAATGAGTTCCATAAAACAGGTGCTGCATAATATTCTTACCAAAATTTGTGGTCCTTACGCTAGGAATTTCCAATAAATTCTGATATCTGAGATTATAATTACTGTAACCAAATCTTTCAAACAAACTGGCGCCAAACCATTTATAATTTTAAAAGTTTCCAGAGCTATAGTGCGTAAGCGTCTAATTTTTAGAGAGGGCATATTAGCTTTATTTAACAAAGTATCATAATCAGAAATAAAATCATTGTATATAAATCTGAGTGCTCGCTCTTGAACTTTCTCTATCTTTTTTACATTGGTCTCACTACAAAAATGCCACGAGAGTGGACAAAAATTAAAATTTGACAAAATAAATGTGTGAAATATTATAAGTTTGTTCAATTTAGTTAAGTTTCCACCTATTCTCCTCAAAACATTTAATTGTTGTGAAGCTTTTTGGACTATTATTTTAACATGACAATCAAAATTTAACTTGTAATCAATATTTACCCCCAACAGTTTAACAACATCATCACATGAAATAATACAGTCTTTTGTATGAAAAACAGGTTTTAGATTATGGGTTTTGTTTCCAATAGCAATTGCCTGGAACTTGTCAGGATTTTGTTGTATTGTATATAGCTTATCCGTCTTTAAATAAAGATTACTTACTTACTTAAAAAGAGCACATAATATGGTCGATACTGTGATGTCATACAGACATGTATCATGTATGTCTGACTAAAGATGTGTGAGAGCAGGGACAGTATATACATTTACAAACATGATATGACTTTCCTAGTTAAGTTTAAAGAATTTTTTAGATCGAACTAGGGCAAAAGTACAAAGCTAGCATTGATAATAGGTGATCTGCCAATTACCTACTTTGGGCCTAAGAAAATAAATTGTGTGTTTGGGGTAACATGGTTTTCAAAGTTAGGTAGGGTAGGTAGCATACCTGCCAACTTTCACGATTTTGGCGTGATCTACACGATTTTAACCTTCTGTCACGATCGTGAAACAAAAATTTGGCATAAAACACGATTTTGAAGAAATTAGCATGAAAAAATGTTTGTTTACACGATTTTGGTTGTTGAAAGGGAGATAATCCAAATTCTCGAAAGGGAGTTAACCATATTCTCGATATTAGCCAATCAGAATCGGGTTTACATCTATCACGGGATATTGGAGTGAAAAACAGCTGATTGGAGCTGGCATGTAAACAATCATAAATATGACCATTTTGGTTGATTTTTTGTTGATTTTAAGGCCTCGGCTACATAAATAAAGTTATGTAACTGGATGGACCACCGGCAATCATAGTGAAAAGTTCTTGAGTTATGAATCAAGGTTCACAATCCCTGATACAACGAGCTGCAAGCACCACACTCGACAGTTCCGTGGTTGGCTATGCCAGTGACTAGGTCGTTGCAAGTTCCCCGTTCTGCAGAATTTGCATAGTTGAACTGAGTAGCCTTAACGACGTTAACAAACATATTGGTACTGTAATGCACGAAAGGTCACTCAAAATTCCAGAACACCACTTTTTTGACTGAATCAGAAAAGGCAAAAAGTATTTAAAAAATGTAATGCTTGCTTTATTTATAGAAGAATGGAATAAAAGAAGAAATGCAGTAATTATAAATGTACATCAGACAAATAATAGAGGAGAGAGAGAATGGTTTCATTAAAAAGCTTACAATCTTTAATTTTCCCCAAAACAGTCGACTCTAAATTCAAATAAGAGCAACATAATGATGAACAGCAAGCACTGCTTTTTGTTTCCCTTTAACAGTTAAAACTAAGTTAAAATTTAACAACATAAAACACAAAATGGTCCAAAAACAGTTCACAACTGATTTATATGACCAAAAATACTTAAGAACCAACAGAAATGCCCAAAAACACAATAAAAGAGGAATGTCTTGCCTCCCTCAATAAAAAGTAATATCTTTTATAACACCTAGATATTTGTATTTGATAAAAAAGAGCATAAAGTATTAGACAAAAAACTTCGTGCAAAACGCCGCAAACTCTCACACGACTGAAAAGGAAGGTCGCGCATAAAAACCCCCATTTCAAAAGTTGGCAGGTACAAAAAATGTATGAGGTAGGAAAAAAAATTTTTTTTAATATATTTTTTTTAACATTGTAGTAATGGAGGAACATTTCTGACTTTAACAGTGCTTGTTGTAAAATAGGCAAAAAAAGTTAGGGTACATGTAGGCATAAAATTTTAGGTAGGGTTGGGTTACCCTAAACTCACAACTTTTTTTTCTAGGCCTTGTTTCCATTCTTTAAATTTTTTACTCAAACAATGTCACGTGACACCGGACAAGTTGTCACATTTACCGAAGAAACCCTTATAAATCAGCACTCTGGCATATGAAATCTATTGAGATATAAAACAAAACTAATTAACACGTCCAAAGTTCATATTATTTTGATGAAGTTCCCAAAAGATAAAGTTTGGAAACCGTACACCTCAAGAGAAAATAAAATTTTTACATTTTGGTTAGTTTACATTGGAAACCACTTGTTTTTGTCCTGTCTAGAGTTGCTTCCCTTTGCATAAGTTTGTAAAATGTGGGGTCAAATTCGGGATTTCTGCTTGAATTGGCAAATGGTCTATTGTACATTTGTACATGATTTCATATTTGCAGCTTTACCTGCTTTCAAGATCATCCAGCCTTACAACAGTCTAGCCCTATGTCAGTCCGGCCTAATAACAATCTGGCCTTGGCCCATCAGTCCCTGTATTTTTAATTGAAACTATATCGTTTTGTTTTGTTTGTTCATGATATCAGAGATAAAAGGTCGTACTATTTATTATCCAGTTAAATGGAAATTTGTCAACTGAAATGGCTGCATAATATAGGAATGCCATTTGCAAAGCAAAACATACAGTGAGAGATAGCCTTATCTGAAGGGGGTGCCCTTTTTAGGATGTGAGGATTAGATGTTTTTTTAAGCTCGGGATTTCAAGAATTTTTTTTATTTAAACCTGAGTTATCAGGAAATAGATTAACCAGGAATCTGGATTTCATCAGTCTTTAAGTTTCTTTGTAGTTCAGGATTTAGAAAAAATCAAATTGGCATTTGGGGATGAGATCCCCTCCGGCTCCCCCTCTTACCTATGTACATGTTTCAAGTTATTGTTAGAAATATCTATATTTAAAAAACAATTGCAGAGGAATACCGAAAGAACAAAGGTCATGTGGAAATAAATAAATCAGAGTCAAGAAGCATGGCAAATATGAGAGCACCAAAATACATATGTAAGAAACCAAAGTCACAATAAACAAACATCCCAAATAAAACACTAAAAATTTAAGCGCACAGGTATGCTTTCAACCTTCCAAGGTAAACAACTGGCCTAAGAAGTTGTTCTTCATTCATGTATCATGTTTGTTTCGCCTGCATTCATGCAGTGGCGTTATATAGGGACCACTATCTGTTGTCTTGTGTCGGCCTCGGCGCCCACCTTTGCATCACAAATATTTCTGTCGCATTTTTCTCAGGAACCATGTATCGGAGCCTTCTGCAATTTGGCATGGAGTATCAGTACGTGAACCTTTACCTTGTAACAGAGTTTGTGATCTCTCACATGTCCATTTCCTGTTTGATGGAACTTTGAATATTTTTTGCGTCTTGAAAATTTCTGTCATGTTTTTCTCAGGAATCAAAGATCCCCGCCTTTTGCAATTCAGTTTGCAGTATCAGTATGGGGACCTATATTTTGTAATGAAGTTTGGGATCTCTTGCATGCCCATTCCTGTTTGACAGAACTTAGAATATTTTTGCCGATCAGCATCACAAAAATTTCTGTCACATTTTACTCAGGCAACACGATAACAGTAGTAATAACTTAAATATCGTAAGGCTGGATCAACTTTTAAGACATGGCTGGATTGGAATGAGACTAGAAAATACATAGGATGGATGAGCAAGGATGGATTGGTTGTAAATCCGAAACATCTTGTTACCAAATAACTGACATTTCAGGGCCTCTTCTACCTTTATTAAGATACATGTAAGACCCCAACCCCTGCAATTGGGAAAATTGCTTCGGCGACATCCAATTTGGGAATTGTTTTAACAAGATTTCCATTGTATACAGTCATTTACTCCATGTCAGTGAAAAGACCTTCATAGAATCATTATATTTTGTTTAACATGTTTAAAGAACACAAATCCTGCTCTTCTGTCTGCTTTTTTAGCTCACCTGGCTATGCCAGGGTGAGCTTTTGCCATCACTTGGCATCCGGCGTCCGTCCGTCCGTCCTCCGTCGGCGTCTGTCCGGCGTAAACTTTTTTATTCAAAGATCTTCTCCTCTGAAACCACTGGGCCAATTGGAACCAAATTTGGTCACAATAGTCCTTGGGTGGTCCCCTTTAAAAATTGTATCCCGCAGGTCTGTACTTCATCCAAGATGGCCACCAGCGGGGAACATAGTTTTAACATTGGACCCTATGGGAAAAGACATTCAAAGATCTTCTTATCAGAAACTACCTGCCCAATTATAACCAAACTTAGTCACAATGGTCTTTAGATGGTCCCATCCAAAAAAGGTTACCTCATCCAAGATGGCCGTCAGCAGGGAACATAGTTTTAACATTGCTTCGCCTGCATTCATGCAGTGGCGTTATATAGGGACCACTATCTGTTGTCTTGTGTCATTCTAGGCTTCCACCTTTGCATCACAAAAATTTCTGTCGCATTTTTCTCAGGAACCATGTATCGGAGCCTTCTGCAATTTGGCATGGAGTATTAGTACGTGAACCTTTACCTTGTAACAGAGTTTGTGATCTCTCACATGTCCATTTCCTGTTTAATGGAACTTTGAATATTTTTTGCGTCTTGAAAATTTCTGTCATGTTTTTCTCAGGAATCAAAGATCCCTGCCTTTTGCAATTCAGTATGAAGTATCAGTATGGGGACCTATATTTTGTAATGAAGTTTGGGATCTCATGCATGCCCACTTCCTGTTTGACAGAACTTAGAATATATAATACAAAAATTTCTGTCACATTTTACTCAGGTAACACGATAACAGTAGTAATACCTAAAATATCATAAGGCTGGATCAACTTTTAAGACATGGCTGGATTGGAATGAGACTAGAAAATACATAGGATGGATGGGCAAGGATGGAATGGTTGTAAATCCGAAACATCTTGTTACCAAATAACTGACATTTCAGGGCCTCTTCTACCTTTATTAAGATACATGTAAGACCCCAACCCCTGCAATTGGGAAAATTTCTTCGGCGACATCCAATTTGGGAATTGTTTTAACAAAATTTCCATTGTATACAGTCATTTACTCCATGTCAGTGAAAAGAACTTCATAGAATCATTATATTTTGTTTAACATGTTTAAAGAACACAAATCCTGCTCTTCTGTCTGCTTTTTTAGCTCACCTGGCTATGCCAGGGTGAGCTTTTGCCATCACTTGGCGTCCGACGTCCGTCGTCCGTCCGTCGGCGTAAACTTTTCATTCAAAGATCTTCTCCTCTGAAACCACTGGGCCAATTGGAACCAAAATGGGTCACAATAGTCCTTTGGTGGTCCCCTTTAAAAATTGTATCCGGCAGGTCCGTACTTTATCCAAGATGGCCGCTAGCGGGGAACATAGTTTTAACATTGGACCCTATTAGAGAAGACATTCAAAGATCTTCTTCTCAGAAACTACCAGCCCAATTATAACGCAACTTAGTCACAATGGTCCTTAGATGGTCCCATCCAGAAAAGGTATCCGACAGATCCGTACCTCATCCAAGATGGCCATCAACAGGGATCATGGTTATAACATTGGACCCTATAGGAAAAGACATTCAAAGATCTTCTTCTCAGAAACTATTAGTCCAATTTGAACTTAACTTCGTCACAATGGTCCTTAGGTGGTTTCTTCCAAAAAAGGAATCTGACAGATCCGTACCTCATCCAAGATGGTTGCCAGCGGGGAACATAGTTTTATCATTGGACCCTATGGGAAAAGGCATTCAAAGATCTTCTTCTCAGAAACTATTTGTCCAATTAGAACTAAACTTAGTCACAATGGTCCTTAGGTGGTTCCTTCCAAAAAAGGTATCCGACAGATCCGTACCTCATCCAAGATGGCCGCCAGCGGGGAACATAGTTGTAACATTGGACACTGTGGAAAAGACATTCAAAGATCTTCTTCTCAGAAACTACTAGTCCAATTTACACCAAACTTAGCCATAATGGTTCTTAGATGGTCCCATTCAAAAAAATTATCTGGCAGGGCCGTACCTCATCCAAGATGGCTGCCTGCAAGGAACATAGTTTGAACATTAGACCCTTAATGGTAACCCCTGTCCAAATTTTAATTTGAATTGTGGTCTGATATGGGTTGAAATGGAATGTAAACTAGATCAGAGAACTGAAATTTTAGAAAAAAAAAGTATTCTGCTAGTTAATAAGGAGAACCCGGTTCTCCAAATTTTTTTTGAAAGGGGCTTGTAATATTTTGATTTTGGCAATAATTGTTACCTAAATTATAAGGGAAACCCCTGCACAAATTATTTTTGAAAGGTGGTCTTAAATGGGTTGAAATAGATAACACATTCAAATACATTTAAAGATCCTTTTTGAAACAATTTGTCCAATTAGAAAACAATAGTACATTGATGGTACCTTTCAATAAAGGTATCCGGGAGGACCACACCTCATCCAATATGGCTGCCAGCTATAGAGATAGTTTATATTGGATGCCATTAAAAGAATTCGGTCTCTGAAATCACTAATCCCATTAGAAATAAACTTGATCACAAAAGTCCTTTGGTGGCCCCCTTCAAATTTGCATTTGGCATGTCTTCATCCAATCCAAGGTGTCCTCCAGCAGTTTATTGGACCCTATTGGAAATGACTTCTGTGTCAGCCATGGTCCAGGTGAGTGATACAGGCTCTTGAGAGCCTCTTGTTTTTATTAATAATAATAAAGACACCTCAGCATTACATGAAGATAGCAGTGATTGACTCCTGAAAGTGTTTCTCAAAAACCTTGGTTTTGTGGGAGTTTCAATTCCCTACACTTATGTTTTATGTTCCCATGTTGATCTTATTTCTTTGTTGTAGCTTTATCCTGTTATGTTCACTTCTGTTGCCTCTATTTTTCATTTCCCGTTGTATTCGGTTGTCAAAGAATTGAAAGAAAATTTCCAGGCTTTGATTATGGAGCAACAACAACTAGTTGAGATTAAATGGTGCATTAATTTAGGGCCATCAACAGTAGGGATATTACATGGAAAGAGTTCCATGTGGCACCCCTTTGGTTGACGGAATAAACATAGATATACATAAAAGTTTCAGTATTAGCATCATCGGAATGGACAGCTCTCGTTACGTTCTTACAATGTATAGGCTGGCATTTCATGTGATATTACTTTGAAACCTTGTTCATTAATTTAATCCAAAGTTCTCCAGTCTAGAGTTTTTGAGTAAACTTTTGACTGTTCATCGATTTTTGCACCGTTCTGGACATTGATAAACATCTAGTTTATGTTCTTCAGACATACATGTACTATAAAGCCCGAGAAGTACCACATAGAAATTACCATAAACAGGCAAATTGTGTCGTGAAATGAATGTTAAGTTCGTTTCGTTTCCCTAACTATTTAATTGAGAATTAGCGATGGAAAACCTTTTCCAACTAAATAATGAATCGCAATTTCGAGACAACATTCTAATGTCAGATTACAAATTTAAGGGTACTATATATATTTTTGCTTGATTCTGATTTGGAATTTTTGCAAGTTTTATGGGAAAAAAATAAGTATTTTCACATTGGGAATGGGGCCGTTATTCAGACGTAAAACAAAGGTAAAAAAAGCCCTGCATTTATACATGTTCCGAATTTCAATAGACATGATGTTTAAT
>MJUU01009485.1:155543-171467 GCA_002080025.1 Modiolus philippinarum
GCTGACTGTGACCAATATTTTACTCATGAGTGATTTTGTTAGGTAGAATGGTTAAAGTCCATTCCCGCTTACTGACATGTCCAACATCAACCATATTGGTATGTATAATGCATTTGGGGATGACAACAACTATGCATGCTTCGGACGCTGACTGTGACCAATATTTTACTCATGAGTGACTTGGTTAGGTAGAATGGTTAAAGTCCATTCCAGCTTACTGACATGTCCCACATCAACCATATTGGTATGTATGATACATTTGGGGATAACAACAACAATGCATGCTTCGGATGCACTCTGACCTATATTTACGCATGAGTGACTTGGTTAGGTAAAGTGGTTAAAGTCCATTCCTGCTTACTGACATGTCCAACATCAACCATATTGGTATGTATAATGCATTTTGGGAAGACAACAACAATGCATGCTTCGGATACTGACTATGATCTACATTTTATGCATGAATGAATCCATTAAAAAGATTATAGTCCATTCCTGTTTACTGACATGTTTAAATGGGACAGTGCTGCGCAACGAGGCAAGCTTAGCAGGCTGTGGCTGCTTTCTCTGTTTAGTTGTGACTTTATATTTTTCCATCAAAACATGATTGACAGGTACTCTTTATATACCTGGAATTTTCAACCAGATCTATTCATACAGGCCATATATCTTTTAATCTTCATACTGCGTACTGCAATATGATCATGTGATGACATTTAGCAGATACAATATATATAAATTCTACAAAGGTATCGGTAATTGCTGCTGTTCCCATACCTTGAAAAATAAATTTGGTTTTGTAAAATTTGAAGAAAAAAAATATCAGGAAATGAATTCATCTTGAACTTTATCAAAAAAGTGTCTAATGGTAAAATGAGAAAAAAAAATGCATAAAGCTGACCTGTCATGATTGGCCAAAATTCATGCGAGTCTTTTGGAAAATGAGTTGGCTTCAGTGTATGACAGAAATACATGTAAAACTTGTAAGACATGTAAAGTGAGTTGGTTTGATTAACAGAAATATTTTTTGGGGGATGAGTTGGTTTGCTTTAAGGTAAAATGAGTTAAATGAATCTTCTGGAACATTGACTTGGTTTTCAGTGAAACTTGGATTGATTAAGTCCTATAGTATAGGTTGACAGTGTTTTTTAAGATAACTATCTTAAAATGAGTCTTTTCAAATATTTTATTACATGAAAATCAAGTGAACTTGAGGAAAGGATACTGAAACAATTGGTGTTGCTAATTTAGTACATAGGTACACATGCATGGGACAAAATCTTATTTTACCTAAAGTACAAAGTAGTGGATCATTTTGTGTTCTTCATAAGCAGTATTCATTTTTTAATGCTATTCCCCCTTTATTCAAACACTTTGTGCAGCCTTTGTTATATAATATATACAAAACATAAATATTACAGGAATATGAATTGTGTGTACTAGAGACTAAGCCAGAAGATGCTATATCTATAATAGAATGTGATATGAATGTAAGTAATGTAGAAAATCATGATATCTCATTGAAAAGAAAGGGCTATGGATAAATCTCAGAAATCGCTTAGTCTTTAAAACTGTTTAATAGATCACATAAATATTTACTGTAAAAGGGGAAATTTTTCGCGATGGGTTTATTTTCGCTAATTTCTCGATTGACACAAATTTGCAAAAAATTTTGCCTCGCGTAAATTTGTTTTTCATTAGAAACGTAACGAAAGGTAAGTGAGAATCGCGAAAATAAATTCTCGCGAATAGGTTTATAAATCAGAATCGCTTAATATAAACCACACAAAAATATCCCCTTTTACCGTATTTGTAACATGATGATCCTTAACCAATGTGTGATTTAAGTAGCAATCATAAATTCAAAATAGCTGCTACCCATGCAATATCTGATTTACACATTCAACCCTACTGGAAAACCTTGTAAATTGCAAAATCTTGGAAACAGTTTTATGCAAAAAAATGATATTATTAAGCTTGGAAGTCATTTTCTAAATGAATGTTTTGAATACAGATCTTGATTCCAAGATGGCTGCAACCACAGATTTTAGCCAAACATTGAACTTTATGGCAAAAACTTGTAAAACTGCATATATCTCATGGATCATCTTGCTTCATTTTTGCTAACAGTCATAAATGAAACCAGGAGCGAGGAGAGCAACACAAGCTCCAGGCTCATATGAGCCTCTGCCATTGAATTATTGTTTTTGACAACTTACCAGTAGAAACTATGGTGTAGCATGCGTAAAAGACAGTAACAATTTATGGGCATTTTTTCTACACATGTAAAATATATTTTCAAGGTTGACTTTGCACCACCAGTTGGATATCAAGAACCAAAAAGACCAGAAAAGAAACAAGATGATGATATTGACATGGATGTATGTATCAAAATTTTTTTTCTGTTTCTTTGTACCCCAGGTGTCAAACAGAAAATAATTTAGCATTTTTAGCTCACCTCACGAAGTGAGGGGGGGGGGCTTATGTGATGTCCCTAGCGTCGGCGTCGGCGTCTGCACGTCCAGTCAGGAAGAATGGTAAAAGTCCATTCCTGCTTACTGACATGTCCCACATCAACCATGTTGGTGTGTATGATGCATTTTGGGATGACAACAACAATGCATGCTTCAGATGCTATCTCTGACCTTTATTTTATGCATGAGTGACTTGATTAGGAAGTATGGTTAAATCCATTTCCGCTTATATATATATCCCACATCAACCATATTTATCAATTATGGACTTTTTACGAAGTCAATATGTTAAATATGGACCTGTTAGGATTATATTGACCGAGGACGAAGTCCGAGGTCAATATATTCCTAACAGGTCCATATTTAACATATTGACAGAGTAAAAAGTCCATCATTTTTATATTACATATGTAGTTTTCTGGAATCTCATTACATTTTTTGGAAAAAAATTTTGCCAATACATCGGAATTTGATTAGAAATAGAACCTTTATTTGAAGGCGAGTGTTGATCTGTCATCATCTAGAATGGGTTACATGAGTGCCTAGAGGATAAATATGTGTCGACATTTCTCTTACATTAGCAAATAAAAAGATTAGCTTGTTTACGTGTAGTGTGCAATAAAAACATGTGACAACTGTTAAATATATTTTTCATTGATGTCAGTGGCTGCTCTATAGAAACATTTAAATTTCCCCTATTATTTCCCCGACGGAAACTCCTATCAATGTGTAAAGCGCTTTCCAATATTTTTTAAAATATTTTTTCATAAGAGCTTTCTTAGTGAAAAACTAAAGTCTGAGACTCTAACCAGACATGTAGCATCAATAAAGCTAAAAATAGAAACATAGCGTCAATATACTTAAAAATAGAAACAGCGTCAATATACCTAAAATTAGAAACAACGTTGAAATATACTGAATATTCTTAAAATCACGTGAGCGTATTAGCCAATGAGATTAATAGGAACTTATACCATATGTAATATTGGTAAATATGATTCATTTTGGGATGACAACAACAATGCATGTGTCAGATGCTGATTGTGATCTACATTTTATGCATGAGTGACTTGGTAGGTAGCATGGTCCAAGACCATTCCCCCTCACTGACATGTCCCCATCAACCATATTTGTATGCATGATGCATTTTTGAGTGACAGCTGCAGTTTTGGATGTAGTCTGTGAACTACATTTTATGCATAATTGAATCTGTTAAGAAGAATGATTATAGTCCATTCCTGTTTACTGACATGTGCAACATATGACAATGCTGCGCATGTTAGCTTAGCAGGCTGTGGCTGTTTCCTGTTTTATCATATCTTTCAAATATTTTGGGAAAAGTGTTAATCTATTTGCTTAACCTTACTATATATTTGTAAGGATTTTGTCCAATATACATTTATTCCATTCTTTGATTGTTCATTTGATGTTTGGTCCCCTGAATCTTTGATTTTTATAATTTTTAACCTTTGTCTGTCTGTCTGTCTTTTTCGGGCCACCTTTTATCAAGGCTTGTATACAAAGAAATGATTTGATGTTTGGTCTGAAGCTTTGATATTTAGAGTTGTAATTATTCTCCTCTTTCCAAATTTGTCACTATTCTATTTCTTGTGTCCTGGTAAATTTTTCATTGTAGTCAGCATATATTGAGATTTTTTGTCAAGGTTTTCTCAGCTTATATTTGTAGTAATCATTTGATATTTTTCAATTTTTTTTTGTCAAACTTTCAATGCAATGGTAAATGATACCTTTGTTATTGCCTTCCTTTATCACATTCTTCCTCAAGCCTCTCACTGCAATGGTAAATGATACAAGTCTGAAAATTGTGTCTCAAGCTTTATATAATCTGGCCAACTTGTTTGATGTATGTATAGACCTGCAAAGATATTCTGTTTGCTTGTTTGAGTATGACTATTTTAACATTATATGTTAATTTTTTGTCAAACTTTTATTAGCATGGTAAATGAATCTGAAGCTTTGTATGATATTATTCTATTTTGTGGTATGTGGTTTAAGACCTGTCCAGGTTTTATTTGAGGGTATTAACTTCCTATCACAGAATTATTTTTTGTTTTTGATGCAAAAAAAATGTAAAATAAAGTTTTTGGGTCACAGTTCATTTAGACCTAAATTTAAAATAGAAATTTCAGGGTTTACTCAAAAATGATGCAGACAATGGCTATATGAAGAAATAACTGAAACATCTTTCATGTCTTTTGTAGATTTTGTTTACACTTTGCTTATTTTTTTCACATCTTTATATGAAATACTGATTAGAAAAAAATATGAGGCTCCTTTGAAATAAATAAATAAAAAAAAGAATACAAAACTTTGATGATTTCAGTTTCATGGTATCAAGGTAAAGAGCATTTCTATTGGTCTATGCCTTTGAATTCTAGCTTTGTGATATTAGCTCTTCCATTTTCATTTCATGTCTTTATACATTCTTCATGATCATGGGTAGGCATGGTTTTGTATTGTTTCCCATCAGTGCTGACTTTTAAAGAAAAAAACAAAAAAGTATTACTCTCAAAATGTTCATCAAAACTTTTACATACTATAATAATGTTTAAAGGATAAGGTAACAAATAGATAAAGTTATAGTAAACAAAGGAAAATTTTACCTAGCCAATGAAAATAATAAGTATAATTGCTTGAGAGGAATTTAATATTAGCACCTCCCCCTCATAACTAGACAGATCCTGATAAATCTAATATAGTCAAAATAAATCAATGAAGTGGAAATTTAGGTGTTTAATTTTTCTAATTAAGTAATTTGAACATCAAATTAATCCAAATGTTTTTTCAAACCATTGCATATTTTGATGGTAACTTGCACTTGACATTTACTTAATAAACAGAAATTATTTTTCACACTGACATTTTGACAAGATATTAAAGAGACCATTTTTGGAAGTTGGTAATTCCGCATGGTTTCTCTTATAACAATCAATGTTTATAGCACATTGACAGTCCCGTTGCATTTGTTATAAATGAACTCTACTGTAGTTTAACACAGCATTATTGTTCTGGATTTTAACTTCAGAAAAGATGTTTCTACAAGTAACAAAAAAAAGATGTTTCTACAAGTAACAATGTGTTTATAATTCTGGTTCACATTTTCTTGGAAGGTTAAAATTGTATAGAAGACACTTCAGAAGGATTTTGTTTTAATTTAGGTATTGATTTAATTTAGGTATTGGTAGATGAAGATCAACAATAAAAGCGTTGTTCCATTGCTATATTTTACCATGTATTTGTAGAGATTTTGTCTCAGTTGCATTTACTCCATATCCCTTCATTGTTAATTGGAATTGAGGCCTTTACAGTTTCCAATAAAACTGCTAAAAATCCACAGATACAGTGTTTGCCTATATATGTGTCTAGAACATTTACTATTTCTAATAGGAAAAGTGGGGTTAAAAACAGATTTGCCAGATCCGTGGGGATCCCAACTGCTGGTGCGGGACTTTCATGATATTCTTGTTCATATTCTGTTTCTTTATCCTTGATCGTCCTGTTGTCTCTGTTTAACGTTGCCTCTTTTTGCCATTTTTATTGTTTTTTTTTTCTTCTGTCTTGTTTCTTTAGTATCTGTTATCCAATGTATTTCTTAAAAAAATTATGGTAATCTTGCTTTTTGATCTATATGAATTGTTACTTTCCACCTTCAACTAATACACAAATGTACACAAAAGGTAACACATGACACATTTATAATTTAGGTAAAATCAATTAAATGTATTTTTAGAAAACAACAAAATAATGTTTTCAGCCCTGAGAATTTGTTAAAATTACTTAAATAAAACAAGTAAGGCTAATGTCAAAATGAGCTAACACCTTGAATAAGTAAATTTTATCATGCAATTCATATTTATCTCATTTTAACACTTTTCACCTCAATAGCTTGTGCTTTTTAAGGGCATTGCAGTTGAACTTACTGAACATGTGAATTACTAACAACCACAATTGTTGTTTAAATATTTTTATTAGAAAGAGCTATTCAGTTGCAAATTAAAACAAAATATGCAAATTTTACATTTGATAGAAATTATTATGTATCTGTTTAGTACATATTAGTTTGAGTATAGCTTATGTTAGAACACCAGTATATCATGGAATTGTGATAGTATTCCAGTAGTGATACAAAGAATTCCTGTTCGTATTACATGGAATATATGAATATATATACCTTGTACTTCATAGTGCCTGACTGACTTCATTCGTACTCTAGACCTTCATCAAAGGAGATGGGTTTGATAAATTGCAGACCAGTATAGCAACTGGTTAATATGTCATTTTTGTATTCCCTATCTACTGTGACATATGTCATTGTTCAATACCTATTCCTCAGTCAGTTTCATTTATTCAATTTAAAGGTTGATTTTGCCATATCCTAAATTTAGGTTCTCCTTTAACTGTTACACATATTTTGGTTTATGGATTTGCAAATGTTTTGATTTGATCTACACTGAAGAGACATCAGTTGTTGAAATGGCTACATATAGAAACCAAATTCACAGCGGTATTTTGTTATTTAAAAGTTCATCCTGTCTATATAATTTCCTTATTTAACCTATAAATTCATCTTATACAGATTCCTTTAACCCAAAGGTTCATTCAGTTTATATCCTTTCAAAATCCAGCCCAGAAGTACAAACTCACTCCTTTTACCTATTTTCCTACTCTACACCAATCACATAATTATAATTATCTAGGTATAAGAGACTTCTTATGTTTATTAAAAAGAAATGCTGTAGACTTATACAAATAAAATAATATAGGGTTATTGCATGAATATTGGGGAATATTGTCCCGAGTAGAATTTTATATGGCAAGAGCTTGCAAGTGCAATATATATTCTACGAGGGATAATATTCCCCAATATTCATGCAATAACCCTTTTATTGTATAGCAAGACTAAAATTTCTGTTATAAGTGGGGTTTTGTTGTCAATGACGTCATAAAAGTTAAATCATATTTGCACTAGTGCAATATTATACAGTTATTGACTGGGTCTGAAAACAGCTGTTGTTTGAGGACCCAGTCTATAACTGTTTTGTTATACCTTTTCATGTTCAATGAATACGCTCCATTTCATCTGAATACAATTCACGCCGCCAACTTTGGTTATGCAGACAACAGGAGTTCATGTGATATGGGCGTGAAATTTTTGAACCAATCAAAATAAGGCAGATGGTCAACAGATCGGTGTCGGTCAACAGACTGAAAACTGTTGACTGGTCAACTGATCGTTTTTTGGTTTGAGAAATAAAACAGACAAATTGTCGATTTTTTCCCCAATGCATTTATATAATGAAAATATTATAAGGTATAACAATACTGAATGTTAAATATTTCAGGGTCCAGTTGATGTGTCAGATTACATGGATCAAGCATTTACAGTATGTATATATCAATCTTAAGAAAAATTTTATAACTGAATTCAACATGACATATCTTATTCATGATCACCTATTTTTCATGTTCATAATTTCAAATTTTATCATTTTGTTAATTATTGGAACAGCAATGAGGGAGTGCATAAGAATTATGCTCAGTCTGTCTGTCTGTTTGTCAACCTTTCTGTCCATATACCTTGTCAGTGCATCTCCTCCAAAAACAGCTCATTATATTTTGGTGAAATATTGTGCTGATGTAGAATATAATCTGAAGATGTGCATGAAGTAATGTGGTTGCTATTCGATATTTAAGGGGAGACTACTATCAAATTTTTTTTTATTGTTTGTATTTTATCCAGTGCAGTTGCTGAATTCAAATCAGGAAAAACCTATAAAACAGCTGATTCTCATGCAACAAAAATAATACAGAGGAAAAAACAATATGCATACATGTTTCTCTAGCTTAAATAAGGATGTATGCATTCTATTATGACTGGGACATCGGACTGAATATAGAAGTATAGTATATAATAACTTCAGTAAAGCAGATATTAGAGTTTTATCTGCACCATGAATTTTGACCTTCAACTATCATTAATAAAATGGGGGTATTAACCAATGTAAAATGTTGTATCCATGATTGAAGTATCAGTATTCTCTGAATTCCTTTCAAACCAATGCTAGGGGTTATCTTGAACTTGCTATGAGGTATTAGCAAAACCTCATTGTGACTTTAAGATGAAGAACAAGTATAAAATTATTCAATTGCCCAGGTATTACCATTTGTTTGTAAAGACCTTTCTCATATGCATAAAATCAATGTTAATGAAATAATTAAGATCTTGTACGATGTTTGAAAAATAAAGAACTTTCATGTACCTATATGAAATAGCCCTTCACCACACTCTGTAAATTCTTATATATAAAATTGCAGGCCTTTAGTGGAGCAGGCAACAGGTTAGATGGTAAAAAGAAGGGATTAGAACCAGCCCCAGAGGTTAAACCCACAGGCCCTATAAAAAGGTAAGTTTTGTTAGTGAGGAAATTTTGAACAAGATGTTATTGAATTTTCATATTTACACTTGCCTAAAATGTGAAAACTTGATGGAAACAAGAGGCTCTCAGAGCCTGTATCGCTCACCTGGACCATTGCCAATACATAACTTCAAATAAACTTATATGTTAAAGGGTATCATTTTCAAACTACGTAAATAAACATTTATGTTATATGATCCAACTTCAATTAACTATTTTCCCTATTGAAAAGGGATGGATCTGCAGGACACAATTTTAAAGAAAATTTAAGTGTTGTGCCAAAGTTTATTTCCAACTGGCCAAATGATTTTAAAGAAGAAGATCTTTTAATGTACTCCTATATTAAACTAGGTTTCCCATTGGTAGCCAATTTGCATAAGGTGCAAGCTTGAAGGACATGTTTTGAAGGGGACCATCTAAGATACATTGTGACTAGCCAAGTTGTTTCAGATAAAAAATTCTTTGCATGCTCTTTCCATACAGTCGAGTAATAAATTAAGTTCCCCGCAGATGGCCATGTTGGATGACATTTAGGCATAAAAGTCACAATACATATATATATATTATAGTCAGCACCTCATAAGCATCATTAATGCCAAGTTCTGTTCAAATCCATTCAATGGTTTCCTAGTTTAATTTCAACAACTGCTTACTAAAGACTTTATTTATTAAAAATTTAAGCAGTCTATGCAGCTGAGATACTACTTTATCATTCATGTCAGCAGAGGTTATAGTGAATTAACTCTGACATTCCTGTTAGACATAAGACATTTATATAGGAAAATCATTATTATATGAAATAAGGTAAAGATTAAGAAAGTATTTTTACAAAAAATTGTAGAAATTTTCACAAAAACACTGTTTTTGCTCTTAATTATGGAAGAGATAATTTTTTTAATGAAGTGATAGCAGGGAATTTCTCTAAAGCTTAAAAGAGAAAAGTTAACCAAAGAAGATTGAACACAGAATTTAAAGGGAAATAACCAATAAACCATATGGCATTTGGGAAAAAAAAAATGGTGAAAAATGGCCAATAAATCGTACACAGGCCTTTGGATTTTCTTCAAAATTTCAGAGTATGTAGATCTTGTTATGCTGAACATTTTTTTAATTTACACTTCACCTCTATCTGTTACAGCTTTTGTAATAAACCAAATGCATGTTTCCAACTGCTAACTTCTGAACTGAATAAAATAAAGTCTGTTAACTTTGGTGTGTAAATTGTTTGCTATAGAACTCAGGTTGCGGGTTCAGAAGTCCAAAGGGTTCTGGAGTTATGCCCCTTAAACCTTTGCAGATTTGTGTAATGCTCAGTTATTTAACTTTAATTTCAGAGGAATTCCAAATTATAACCATAAGAAAGGTACAATAACATTTATCAGGACAAGAAGAAACCAAACAGACAATAATGAGGTTTGTATACTAATTTTTGTAATGCCCATGGGAACGAAAATCTTTGAAGCGAGACATAGCGATTCAGTGTCAGCGTCCTAGTCCACATTTACAGTAACGCTGTGGTCCAAGTTTTCTAAACATAAGTAACTTCATCCAATTTTTATGGAATCATTTGAAATTTGTACAGAAGCTAGAAAATGGTCAGAAAGTTACCGCCAATTGAAAAATTTTGAAAATTATTCTTTAGTTATTCTGTTTTTGTCCCTTATATTTAGACTTAGTTTTTTGCGCAAGAAACTTTATTTCATCCTGTGATTCAAGTTTTGAAGAAGTCAAATGAATATATCAAATCTTATTTTAATTTCATAGAAAGTGGTAAAAAGTTGGATGATGGTCACCAAATTACCTCCTGCTGAAAAAAAAAATTCCATAGTTTTTCTGTATTTTATTCAAATTTGGACTTAGTTTTTTTTCCAAAAATATTGAATTTCAATCTTCAGATTTAAAATTTATTAAGAATACAAAAAAAACGAAGTTGCATAAAAATCAGTAAATTTCGTTATGCTGTTCACATGTTTCAAGGAGTTACCTCTCATCAGCAGCATTAAAATCAAATAATATGGAAAGCCATAATCCAAAAGTAGTCCAAAAATATCAAAATAGGAAGCTAAATCCAGTACCAAGGACATCTACCGAGTGCCATACACGGAATGAAGCCTCGGTATTTTTAAGTGGTTAGAATTTTGATAAAACCAGTAAACAGGGATGGGGTAATTGTAATGTGTAATTGTAATTGATTGTAATTAATTACAATTTTTGATGTAATTGGAAGTAATGTGTAATTGACAAAAATTTGAATTACATGTAATTGTAATTTAATTAATTACTTGCCAAAAAGGTGTGAAATTTCAATTACTTTTCCAATTACATTCAATTACATATACATGTAAAAGAGAGTGAATGAAAGATGGCTACCCCCTTTCTCCTTATGAGTAGTCAAGAAAGCTCACACAATTCTTTACACAAAATATTATAATGCCTTGGTATTTTTTTATACAAGAATAGGCAATTTTTGTCTCTTGTTTTCAAATAAGGACATTTTGCAAATTGCTGTTTCCTCTGGTGCAATTTTGCTATTTTTAAGATGTTTAAATAGAGCAACTCTTGATAATTAATGTTTGAAATATAAATTCAGTTTATAAATATTGTTGTATAAACAGTTAAAGTATGTTTATTGTATTTTATTATAAATGCCTAGATTAATATGGCTTCTAATCACTTGTTTGTCATATTAACTTTCATGTCAGTAATTAACATGACTTGATTAGTGTCAAATTAGTGCCCTTGGGCATTATAATCAACCTTTTAAATTCATGTACATTTTCCAATTAAGTAAATGTTCTTTTTACGTAAATGTTCTTTTTATGTTTTTAAACTTTCTGCTGAGCTTTCATAAATATTTTACTCAAATATTCAAGTAACAGTTATGAAAGTTAGATTTCAAATTGAGGGAATTCGAAATAACTCAAAATATTATTGAGTTAAATTGCCAGTCAATTGATAACCACCCCACAGTAGAAACAATATAGGTAAAATCTCATACTATCCCCTTTTTTCCATGATCAGTGAAGCATGAAATTGGTAGCATGGATAAATTTTGATTATGATATTTGTTTAATTATACCTTAATGTGTATTGACGAACTGAGGGACGGACTCAAACACTATATGCCCCCTACTATCGTAGGCGGGGCATAAAAACAAAATGTGTATTGACGAACTGAGGGACGGACTCAAACACTATATGCCCCCTACTATCGTAGGCGGGGCATAAAAACAAAATGTTGGCTTCAAATGTAATTTGTAATTTAATTAATTACATTTGCAAGGTAATTGTAATTTAATTAATTACATTCCAAAATCCTTGTAATTGTAATTGTAATTTAATTGAGCATTTTGGGAAAGTAATTGTAATTTAATTAATTACTTTCCAATGTAATTGACCCCATCCCTGCCAGTAAATTTCTAGTAGTTGGTTTAAGTAATTTCTAGTAAATTTGGTATAAGTCTTTGATCTAAATGGAATTTTGTTAAAATAGAAATTAATGCATACAGTAGGAAGATGTTCACCAGGCTGTTGAAATTTTGATTCCTGGTCCAACTTTGGTAAATTTCCTGAAAATATCAAAGACAAATAATTTATAAATTTTTGCATTCAAATATAAATTTTAGCAATATTTTGGTACCAAACTTTATGAATTTGAATAAAACAAGCATTTAAATAATGATAACATTGCAAAAAGTTTTGGATTCCAATTTTGGTTTACATTCCTAAAACTCTCAAAGACCAAAGATTAGAGTAATAATTATAACTATTTACAATAGGAAAATTGCAAAAATGTTTGAATCCTTTTTTGGTAAATTTTCTGAAACTCTAAAGGGGTTTGTTAGTTTTTGGAATTCAACTAAGCAACCACACTTTTTGCATACATTTCATTTTACAAAAATATTTGATTCCAATTTAGGTATTTTTTCTGAAAATCTCAAAAACCATTAATCATGTTAATTACTTGGAATTCTACCTAGCAATCTTACTTTATTATAGGCCAAATTATAATGACAATATACTGAGTGTTTGAGACATTAGGTTGTGTTGAACCTGTAAGTTTGAATCTTTCACTCCATATTACAAACTTACCTACCCCTACAATTTTGGTATAGGATTAACTATTTACGAGGTCATCTTACCCCTTTGCAATAGTTGACCATTTCTTTATGATTTTGTCAATTTAGGTAGATTCTGTTTTTGACAATAAGAAGTGCCTTACTATTTTTGTCTCACATTATGATTTTTTATCAAGTTAATCACTATTTTTGACAAAGACATGTAGGCAGGTATGCATTAAAAGAAAATCCAAACAAATATAATACAAACGGCTGTATTCGGTAAAAAAAAATAATGACACAGCGATTATGCAAAAAAATGACAATAGAGATAAAATTGAAAAAAAGGAAAACAGGTTCAATTATAAATATCAAGAAAAAAAGTACCTTTTAAAAAGGTTAATTTACTTTGAAGGCCATAATATTAAATATCCTAGATTCTCATACCTGCCCTACCTGATTTTTTTTAGCTTCAAAAAAATAATTTTGATTTTTTGCTAAATTGTGTCAAAATTCACAGAATTTTCATTATACTTAATAAGGAATTAGGAAGAATTACTGTGAAAGTACCATTGAGTCACTATTGTTTGTTGGGTTCCCATTTTCGAGGATTTCATGATTTGCTTAAACCACAAATTTAAGTTCCCAACATATTGCATTTCTTTAAGAGTTTTAGTGCGTAGAATTCTAAACCATGACTTGAAGTCCCATGAAATATAGTGTTATTTATGAAAACCACAACAATTGATGTTCATGAATAAAAATACTTCCACAGTTATTTGTACACATACCCTTAATTTTTCAAAAGATTACATAAGAATCTAGTATTTTTTTTATTACTTCCTAATGGTACATAAAATGTTTATTTTCTTTTTTTTTCGCATGATTATATTGAAAAAAATATATTTGAACATTTAGGATATTTACAAGAATAAAGGACTTCACATTATTGGTGCATGACATTTTTTGTGTCGCCTGCACCTAGTGTCCATCTGTCCGTCTGTATGGCTCAAAAATTTTTAGCATTATCCGCACCTCCTCCTAAACCGTTTAGCACCTTTCAATGAAACTTGCAGGAATGCTTCAGTATATATTGAAGATGTGCACCATGCATTTTGTTTTTCTTTAATTTTGTTTTTTCCAGATTTTATGCTGTTTTTGGACTTTGTCATTTTAGCTTATTGGAGTCTTGAAGGCATGTCTCCATTATCTGCAACTCCTCCTCAACTGCTCTGTATTTTTCTACCAGACTTGCAGGAATGCTTCAGTATATGTTGAAGATAAGCACCATGCTTTTTGTTTTTCTTTAATTTTGGTTTTTCAGTGTTCGTCATGAACACTTTAGCTATCGGTTCAGCTTGAATTGGATAAAAACAGATGTAGCAGAGCCGGAAACTTTTAAACAGGTTAAAAAGTCTACTTATAAAATTGTAAATAATACAGTAAACTTACTGAATAATCTGGTAGAACGTTACATACTATTGTCCTGAAATGGTAAAAATGTTTGAACACAGCTTAAGGGGGAATCAAGGTGCTTAAAGCCCCCATCACACTGGATAAAGTTCGTACTACGTTCTCATGAAGTCCTAAAAAATCAAATGAACGTGGCAAGAACTTGCTGAACGTAGTAAAGGCGTAATAGAAACTTGAATGATCGTAGTGCAAACTTTATTGAACGCAGTACGAACTTCAAGGACGTGAAGGACGTGGAATAATTTTGAGCATGTTCAAAACAAACTTGGTGAGAACGTGATGGTGACAAAACTTAGTAAAGACCTACTAAGAATAAGGCATGAACGGGCCAAAACTTCATGGACTTGGCGCAGACGGGATGAAATTCTCTGCCGTCTATGCTATGGTCTTACTACGTCCTTAAAGTTTGCAATACGACCGTTGCATGTTTTTAATACGTTTTCACTACGATTTCGTATAACGGTATTTTTCAATCAAGTTTGTATCACGACCTGGTAAAGTTGTTAATGCGTCTTTAACACGTCCATCAAGTTTCTACTATGTTAATAGTACGTTCTAGCGGTTTTTACGCCGTTTGTTGTAGGTTTTAACTAGGTTTTTGACAGGTTTCATGTATATTCACATATATTTTCGACATGTGCATAGCTAATGAGACTTCTTTTAAAGTAGTTTGTATTTTTTTCCATTCAACATCTATCAGTGTAAGTGTATATATAAAGTCAATATCAAATTCGTGCATTTTAAAAGTTAATTTAATTTCTATTTACTAATAATGTTCATATAAACTCCAAAACTTTAATACACATGACACTTCAGATACCAATAAATCCTGTGAATAGTCGATTGCCGACAATGGACATTTAAGATAATGCAATAATTGAATTTCCCCGGCTTATTGCATATCCTCTCAGTGTTATAAAGGCCTAGTTAAGGTAGCAGATCTTTGGTAACCGCAAATATTCCACAAATTAATTTTTTTTTAATTAGGGCCCCGCATCGAGATGCAGGTGCCCTATAGTTTTCACTTTGTCCGTCCGTCCGTCCGTCCGTCTGTCCGTCAACAATTTTTTTGGTCAAAGTTTTCTGGGCTTCTACATGTGGGAGTGATTTCATATGTGGTCTGAAGCTTTATGATGATGAGTTGTACTGTATAAGCAATTTTCAGGTTTGCCGTTCCACTACTTCCTGTTTGCCGAAACTTTAACTTTTTATTATACCACTCTATGGAAGAAAATTTTTCGTCAAAGTTTTCTGGGTTTCTACATGTGGGAATGATTTCATATTTGGTCTGAAGCTTTTTGATGAGTTGTACAGTGTAAGCAATTTTTAGGTTTGCTGTGCCACTACTTCCTGTTTGCCAATACTTTTAACTTTTTATTATACCAACTCTATGGATGAAAATTTTTCATCAAAGTTTTCTGGGCTTCTACATGTGGGAGTGATTTCATATGTGGTCTGAAGCTTTATGATGATGAGTTGTAC
>MJUU01009485.1:171782-183429 GCA_002080025.1 Modiolus philippinarum
CAGGTTTGCCGTGCCACTACTTCCTGTTTGCCGATACTTTTTAACTTTTTTTAAAAATATTTTCATAAACAAATGTTGATAATTTGGTACAAAGGAAGTGACTGCCTATTGCGGGGCCCTCCTGCGTTCAGTAGTACCTCTAGTTTGCAGTAGGAAACAATTAATATACTAATTTACTTCAAGAAAATAAATTGAAAGGTGTCAATCTATAGTTAGCAGAAGCAACCCCTAGTTTGAAATTCTGTTCAGAACTCGCTCATGAGGTACCTCTGTACCGTATTTACATATAAGAATCGACATGGGTTAGCCATAAATTGCAAAACTGCTTCATAGAAACATGGAGACTTTAATATGAGATAATAATGATCATAGGCAGGCACTAAGTGTTGATTTGCAGTACAAAAACATTGCTGAAATAACAGCTTCATTCTATTTCTTAATGATGAAAAACCTGTGATTTATTTTTTACCAAAATCTTGGCACAAAGGATCCTCAACACATGTGACCTATTTCAAAATAAAAAAAAAAAACCTACCATGCCGTGTTTGCAAAATGTCAGGAAAACTGCGTACAAAGTCTTAAATATTCCTTACTGCTAGAAAGGATTACCCCCGTTGCCAAATATCTGACTTTCATTATATTTTAATATTTCAGAATAATATTCAAAACCTTGATATTGTATTGCTTTATTTTTAAGTATCTTAAGTATTTTTTAAGTATTTTGTAAAAAAGGGGAGTGTAGTTTCACGATAAGACGGACATTTGATTCCAGTTTATGATAAATATTCTAAATATACCAATTATGACAAGTAAAAAGGATTTACCTTAAGGTATAAATATATTCTACAAATTTAGATTCGGCACTGCTAACATTTCGAAGAACCTCAATGAAGTTTTAATATGGCATCTTATATTTTTTTATAAAGATAAGGCTTACCAAGAACAATATTTTAAGATGGTGCCCCCAATTACTGCAATTAAGTACCATTGGCACACACACAAAACAGAATATGGAATAGTTCAATTTTTAGTTCTTAATGTTATCTTTTTATTTCCGTGCATTGTAGCTGTCTCGCGTCCTTGTTTTGTCTTTGTTTTTCACTATTGTCGTTTTTGCCATGTCTTTGGACTTCGATTTTTGTAATCATCACTTCCCTTGAACCTCCGTTATTCTACTTCCGTCGTTTCTTAACCAAACTAGGTTTTTTTTAATTTCTTGCGAAGCATGTTCTTGATAAGTTACAAAATGCCGCACACACTGACATTCGTTCTGTAAGGTTGGGTGGGTCGAAAATTTTTGAAAATGCTCAAATTTTGCAATGTTTGCAAACATTTGTTTGATAAATACAATATGCACACATTGGATGAACGCCAGAGGTATGTTATACATTCGCTAAATGTGATATATATACACAGTAGCTTCTCGCTTCTTGTTCAAAACGTGTATAAACTTGTACTTAAGGAGTACGGTAAAATGTATTTTTGACTGGTTTATGAACAAGTTAAAAAAAATCCATTCCACAGAATGTAAAAAAAATCCATTCCACAGAATGTAAGTCAATGCTTAAATTTGTTTCAGCAACACATTGATTGAGATGATTTGAAATAAATTTTTTGGTTTTCTTTGGTGTTACCCATCCTGTAATTCTGCACATCTTCGGTTTCACTTCTATTTTAACACCATTTGATTTGACTTGGAAAAATATTTAAACTGATCTGAAGATCATCAAAATCTGGTCTTTCACCCAATGCATGTAGATGTTGACTGTTCGTTAGACGCCTGTTGTGCGCGCGTTCTGCATACTTCAAGTATGCTTGTAAAATGTTTTTTTTTAAATAATGGTAAGCCCTGTTATGCTTTGTGTATGCTGCATATAGGTCATTAATATTTTCCGTGTGTTGAATGAAAATCATCAGTCTGACGTAAAATGTAACCAACAAGAGAATTTCTTTAGTAAATGCTATCGTTTGATACTAAAATTTTCGAAGTTTTCGAACATTGGCTACAATGTTATAGTGTGACAGGGCCATAAATCAAAACCATAACGTCCGGTTTGTCAGGGCTTCGAAGAGAATTTAAAGTGGAGATTATGGAAGAATGAAGGCATTAAAGAATTGAAGTCAATGTTGCCGATCCAATCAGACCGCTCCTAAAGCTGGTTAAATTCCCTTATTAGAATTGAAATAAACCATGTTTGTCCGATACTTTGTCATTTTAGTATAATTTTGGTTTATATCTTGTTACATCAGTAACGCTTGGGATAACATATTACAAAAGAACATCGACCCCACAAGGTATGGCTACAACGATTTCACCTTTTTGTATTGTCTCCAGTACAAACTCTGTACAAACGTTTTGGAGACCTACTTCAAACTGGGTGGTCGCAGTGGAGTCGTAGCAAGGATGTAGTTTGAAAGTAGTAAAGACGTGATGAACGCAGAAGAAACGTAGTAAGGACTTGATAGACCTACAAGGAACTTGGTCATAAACTTTAAAGACGTATCGCGATCTTAGCACTGACGCAGAGAAATCGTTGTAAAAACTTTAAATCTATATTTTTATCCCGTTTTCACTACGTTCCAGAAAGTTTTAAGAACGTACTAAGATCTTGATGGTCTTCGTCCCAGTGTGACGGGGGTTTTAAGGCTTTAAAGTGATGGCGGATTGAAACTAAAAAGGAGGTGTCAAATAGGCTTGAGTATACAGTACGAGACGTTTATTATACACCCAAACCAATTTTAATTACTACTTCGCTGTTATTAAACTTATTAAATTTCCTGTATTGAGAAATTAAACAATTATCGAGTACATTATTAAAACGAAAATAGGGACTGTTTATTTCACGTGTAAGAATATGAAAAATAAAAAAAAAATATCAGGATAATCTTTGAAGATGTCAAAATGGTTTCTTAATGAAAGTTGTTGCACATTTTTAAAATTTTCATGATGTTTTGAATCATCAATTGCCTGATCTTCACGCAGCGGTACAAACTCGAATATAATATTCCACATGTCAATCTTGATCAGCCGCTAGAGGACGCAGAATGTTGTTTGTTTACATTTTTGATATGTTTAGATTTGAGACAAACGGCCCACATACCAGTACCTAGACATGGGAGATGTTGGACTGAGTGAAGGATTCTCGATTATTTGATTGCTTCGGTAGAAATGTCAAATTTGCACTCGATGCGCATGTACGTTAATTTGCGTGTGGATATAAATAACACGATGCATGTAGGTAGTTTCGTTTTCTCTGGTCGGCTCATTTTACTTGTCTGAACTTTATAATTATTATTAAATTTGTCAATCCATGTTCAAAATTCGTCTTGCATTATTGTTTATGTTCTAGAGGGGGAATTACATTTTAAAAATGTAAGTAAAGAGTGGCCGTATCTGTCTGAAACATTTTGATATCCTCCGCATCTGCATGAAAATATTTAGGTGTATCAATATTCCACATTTCCTTAGAATAAAAAAGGTTAATAATTCTTATCCCTAAAACAACGCTCATAATTTAGGAAGTTGTCATACTCCTAACAAATCTTGCTCAATATAAGTAAAGTAAGTAAGTAAGTAAGTAAATTTTATTTATAGTCGGAATCATATATACAAATAACATACAAACATGAGCTTGATATTTAAAAAAATCAATGAGTCATGCATATAAATATTACAATAACAATAACAATATTTTATTGTACAACCACATAATAATACAATGGGCTTGACAATGTTGACAAATTCAAGACTCATTAAACAATGTTGACAAAGTTTCATTAATGAAATAAGCATTCATAAATAAATTTAGCTACAGTTACATTATTTCTGCTCATAAGAAAAATATATTTATCAAGTTCATTTAAGTTACTAAAATTTTTATCGTTCACATTTTGTAAAATAGTGGATCGTTGATCAGTATATTTTTATACGACCGCAAAAAATTTGTGGTCTTATAATGGTATGGCGCTGTCGTCGTTGTCATTGTATGGCGTCGTTGTCGTCTGTAGACACTTTTGTTTTTGGTCAATAACTTAAGTTTAAGTTGTTGAATCCTTATGAAATTTTGACACAGTGTTCCTTGGCACAAAAGGAAGGCTGGGTATAGTTTTTCATTATTTTGGCCCCTCCCGTTTTTATACGACCGCAAAAATTTTTGCGGTCGTATATTGGTATGGTGCTGTCGTCGTCGTCGTTGTCGTCGTTGTCGTTGTCGTTGTCGTCGTCGTCTGTAGACACTTTAGTTTTTGGTCAATAACTTTAGTTCCAGTAGATCAATCCTTATGAAATTTTAACATAATGTTCTTTGGTACAATAGGAAGGCTTTGCTCAGTTTTGGTCATTGTTGCCCCACCCGTTTTTAAAAAAGGGGCCAAAAAGGGGTTAAATTGGGTGTTTTCACATGTTTGTCTGTAGAATCTTTATTATTAATCGGATTTTGATGGGGTTTCTTTCAGTGTGCTCCTGAGGAAATTTCCAATCTGGAGTATGCCAACGGATTTCACGTAGCATGTACCGCTCACGAGATAAATGGGGCCCAACAGGGGCAAATCTCCAAAAAAATAATTTTTTTATTTTAAGTCCAATTTTGATGCAGTTTTTTTTAATGGATTCCTTGTGAAAAATTAATATGGCGCTCAGCTATTAGATTTTTGATAACTTGTTTCCTTTCCCAGCTATGAGGGGCCGAACGGGGCCAAAATTGCGAATTTGCAGATTATGTAGAATTTATATTTTGCATCGGATTTCGATGGGATTTTTTTCTTTGGATTCCTCTTGATCTAAGCTTTCAGTAGTATTCAACGGATTTTGTGTAGGTCTTACCATTTCCGAGCTACAAGGGGTCAAAGGGGCCAAAAATGCAATTTATCTAAAAATGTCAAATCTTTTTAATTTTCATCGGATTTCAATGGGATTTTTTTCTTTGGATTCTTCTTGATCTAAGCTTTCAGCACTATGTAAAAGGATTTTGTGTAGCTCTTACCGTTTCTGAGCTACAAGGGGTCAAAGTGGCCAAAATTGCAATTTTTCTAAATATGTCAAATCTTTATTTTTCATCGGATTTTGATTGGATTTTTTTCTTTGGATTCCTCTTGATCTAAGCTTTCAGAGGTATGCAACAGATTTTGCGTGGCTCTTACCGTTTCCGAGCTACATGGGGTCAAAGCCTAGGGGCCGAAATTGCAATTTTTCTAAATATGTCATATCTTTATTTTTCATCAGATTTCGATGGAATTTTTTTCTTTGAATTTCTATGGATGTAAAGTTTTAGTTGATAGTACATATTTTGCATAGCTCTTACGTTTTTTTCATCAGTAAGTGATCAAAAAGGATGAATTTTTCCCTATTTTGTTTCTAGCTAATAACTGTGTCAAGCTTCTTTTTGTGTCCATCTAATTATTTTGTCAAGCTCTTTACAGAGTGTGTCCACATTCACTTTAAACTACTTTTGTTGAAATTACAGTGGTTGACATGCTGCGGCGTAGCCCTTTATTAAAAAAGGGGCCAAAAAGGGCAAAATTGGGTGTTTTCACATATTTGGCTGTAGAATATTTATTATTTATCAGATTTTGATGGGGTTTCTTTCAGTGTGTTCCTGAGGAAATTTCCATTCTGGGGTATGTCAACGGATTTGACGTGGAATGTACCGTTCATGAGATAAATGGGCCCAAAAGGGGCAAATTTCAAAAAATTTAAATTTTTATTATTAATCCGATTTTGATGCATTTTTTTGCAATGGATTCTAAATGAAAAATTAATACAGTGCTGCACCATCAGATTTTGGTAATTTGTTTCCTTTCCAAGCTATGAGGGGCCTAATGGGGCCTAAATTGCAAACATGCAGATTACCTAAAATTTTTATTTTTCTTCCGATTTTGATGGGATTTTTTTCTTTAGATTCCTCTTGTTGTAAGCTTATGGTAGTGCATCAACAGATTTGGCATATGTCTTGCCATTTCCAAAGTATAAGGGGTCAAAGGAGCCGAAATTGCAAAAGTCGTTATTTTTAATTGGATTTCGGATTTCGATGAGGATTTTTTTCATTGGATTCATCTTGATATTTGCTGTCAGTAGTATGTCAACAATTTTGCTTAAATCGTACAGTTTCGGAGCTTTCAGGGATCAAAAGGGCTAATTTTAATGTTCCTTAGTTTGTGTCCAGCTAAATACTGTGTCAAACTCTTAACTGTGTCCTTATTCATTTTTAAATTACACTTACTCAAATTTCAGTGGTCGACATTCTGCGGTCGTATCATGCTGCGCTCGGCGTAGCCCTTTATTTTTCTATGGATTCCTCTTGATATAAGCTTTCAGTAGTATGCCAATGTATTTGGCATAGCTCTTATTGTTTCCGAGCTATAAGGGGTCAAAGAGGACTCATAAAGAGTCATAAGGGCTAATTTTTTATTTTCCCTAGTTTGTGTCCAGCTAATTACTGGGTCAATCTCCTTATTGTGTCCAACTAATTATTGTGTCAAGCTCTTTAGTAAGTCCATACTTACTTTAAAATTGCACTTGTTCAAATTAAGTGGTCGACATGCTGCGGTCGTATCATGCTGCGCTCGGCGTAGCCCTTTATTGACAGCTTATTAAAAAGTGTGACTCGTCTTCTACTTTATTACATGTAGTGCATAACCTCTCGGGCCTAGGGATGGGGAATGGTCTATGATAACAGCCAGTTTCAATTTTTAATGGATGTGAGCTAAGTTTTAATTTAAAATAAGCACTTCTGTAGTTCCTTTCTCTTATTTTATCACAAAATGAAGCATTCATATGAGAATTCAACCCAAATTTGCTATAGCTTTCTAATTTACAATTTTTGTCAATTTCACAATGCAAATTTTAAAGATAAGTATCAAATAAATGTTAACTAAATAAATTTAAAAAAGTATCAGGGTGATACAGATTAGGTTTTGTCCAGACATTAGCAACCCATTCTCTTCTAAGAGTGTTTTAACAAAGACTGCCCATTCTGAGCATGGCAGCTATTGTTGAAATTGCTCAAGTAAGATTGATACACAATATCTCTGCAGTCATGTAATGCTAAACACAACCAAAATTTGACCATAGCAATGTTTATAAATATTTGCAGTGGGTATCGTCCAAGCTCATTTCTCACTGCACAAGGAGATGTATTTTTGTTTACCCCTAATATAGATTTACAAAACTTTTTATGCATCATCTCTGTGGATGAATCAAAGTTATTAATATTTTTTAACATTCCCCATATCTCACACCCATACAGTAATATTGCTTTTACAGCACTATCAAATACTTTTAACATGAGAGATATATCAGTATTTGGATAGTCTACACATTTATATATTTTAAACAATGCCTTTCTAGCCTTACTTACAAGACCAAGTTTTGCATCAGCAAATGTTCCAGACGCTTTGTATTCTATCCCTAGATAGGAATAGTTATTTGTATTTTCAATATGAGTTTTATTAAATGAGAATGTGTGTCTACATTTTTCCCACTTTTGCTGAATGCAGTGGATTTCATTTTTGATAAATTGACCATCAGCTTCCATTTTCTACAGTATTTTTCTAATTTATTTAAAGATGTTTATTTAAATATTACATAGAAAAACATACACCACATAACACATACGTGTCAAAGCACACAAAAAAAAAACATCTAAAGCAAAGCAGCACTAAGTATATAAAGCACTATTGATAAAAAGCATAGGTATATAGCAAAAGCAACATAAAAATTAAAAGCTAGAAATAAACTGCATAGTAATTAAAAAGTAAAAGCGAAAGGGAAGCAGTTATGGAGCAGCAAGGCTTCAGATATTGTCTACATGAACTACATGAACATTTTTCTGAGAAACGCCAAGAAGAAATAAAATTTTTGAAGGTTCCGAATGATATGATAACATCCTAGCCTCATTTGGTAATGAGTTCCATAGTCTTGTGATATCATATTTTGACTGCACAGTGGTATGCATAAGTTTGAAATTTGTGAATTATTCAAGGTGTCTGCAGGGTATAGGATTTTGTGAAAATTTCTTTGTAGAAACATAAGTGTATTATTGAAAAATATATAATAAAATTTCGGGGTCACAGTGCATTTTAACGCAAAAAATGAAATTAAAAATTGAAGGATTTTACCAAGAAATGATGGGGAAAATGTTTATATGAAAGCATAGCTTTAATAATCTATTATAGAGTTTGTTTATACTTTTTATCTGTTTTGGAGATCATTATATAGTTTACATATAAAAAATAAAAGTTAGGGGTCACCATTAATGTTGAAATGATAAGAGAGATAAATTGCAAAATGTTAATTTCTTTATAGTGATATCAATATGATAATAATAATAATATTTATTCAGGCAAGTGCATACAGTCATATCATGTACATATAAAACAATTTATTCAGGCAAGTGCATACAGTCATATCATGTACATATAAAACAATGTTAAGCAATGAATAGTATCAAAAGTATATATATTGTAATATTGAACACATAGGATAACCAATAAGGTCAAAAAAGAACTATTTTTAAGAGTTCACACTACGAGTGTCTTAGTTTTTAATGTCGTCTTTTTATTCCCGTGCTTGTAACTGTCTCACGTCCTTGTTTTGTCTTTGTTTTTCTCTGTTGCCGTTTTTGCCATGTCTTCAGATTCGATTTTTGTAGTCTTCGCTTCCCTTGTTCCTTCGGTATTCTACTGCCATTGTTTTCAATGGGGTCCTTGTTAATAATTACAAAAAATACCTAAAAGTCTACTCATATGTCCTATAAGCAAATACAAATAAACCTAAATGAACAAGTATTAAACAAAAATGGCAGAATAATACCACTGAGACACCTTAAACTTCAACACATACGAAATCTTTCAGCTCTTATAGAGCTTTGATTTTTTTGAGATTTTATGCTGTTTTTGGACTTTGTCATTTTAGCTTACTGTCCAGTCTTGAGGGTACGTCTCTATTATCCACAACTCCTCCTAAACTGCTTGGCAATTTTCACCCATCAACCAAACAAGCAAGAATGTTTCAATATCTATTGAAAATGTGCACCATGCATTCTGTTTTTCTTTAATTTTGTTTTTTTTCAGATTTTGCACTGTTTTTATACGACCGCAAAAATTTTGCTGTCGTATTATGGCGCAGCTGTCGGCGTTGGTGGCCAGCATAACTTTGTTTCTAGTTGACGAATCATCTTCAAATTTCAGTATGAGGTGTCTTGGCATAAGGTTAGGCCCGGGTTTTAATTTTGGGTTTGTGGCCCACCCGTTTCAGAAAAAGAGGCCAAAAAGGGTAAAATTGAGTATTTTTGTGTCTGTGGACAGCATAAGTTTGGTTCCAGTGAACGGATCATTTTCAAATTTTAGTATGATGTTTCATGGCACATGCTTTAGCCCAGGCTATAATTTTATGTTCCTGGCCCTGCCCGTTTCAGAAAAAGGGGCCAAAAGGGGCTAAATTGGATGTTTTCACAGTCATATTTGACTGTAGAATCTTTATTATTTATCAGATTTTGATGTGGTTTCTTTCAGTAAACTCCTTAGAAAATTTGCAATCTGAAGAATTCCAACAGATTTCACGTGGCATGTACCTTTCACGAGATAAATGGGGCCCAAAAGGGGTGAATTTCAAAAATTTCAGTTGCATCTGTGGCCAGCATTACTTTGTTTCTAGTGGACAGAACATCTTCAAATTTCAGTATGAGGTGTCTTGGCATAAGGCTAAGCCTGGGTTTTAATTTCGGCTTTGAAGCCCACCTGTTTTAGAAAAAGGGGCCAAAAAGGGGTAAAATTTGGTATTTTTGTGTCTGTGGTAAGCATGACTTTGGTTCCAGAGAACAGATCATTTTCAAATTTTAGTATGATGTTTCTTCGCACATGCTTTAGCCCAGGCTATAATTTATGTTCCTGGCCTGCCCGTTTCAGAAAAAGGGGCCAAATGGGGTTAAATTGGTAGTTTTCACATATTTGACTCTACATATATACTGGCCTCTCACTGATACTGCCGATGTCTACTGAAATACATGAAGACTCTTTACCAAACCCTTCTGGGAGTTTTGAGTTTGATTTCTCTTCCGTAGTGCGACAGTGTTTTACCAGCAGACTAGATTCCTTGAGCTAGCCGGCAGTTTAGCAGCGAGCTCTCTTTGACCCTTCTTTCAAAATTACGTTTTGTCTTATGCTTTTTTTGTTCCAAGATAGTGATCATTGAGTTAGTAGTCTAACTGTATTGGGTTTTATTTGCATGTTTATGATACTATATTGAAATGGGATAGAGAAAGGGGAGGTTTGGGTACCCATTAACCGGTTTAACCCTACCACTGGCTTTTGCTAGTGCCGGTACCAAGTCCGGCTATCCCGAGTTCCTATCGTTATTTATGTTTGTCTCTAATGTTTTCATTATTGTTTTTCTGGTAAAGTTTGCTTTTAAATTGTGGCATGTGATTGTAGTTCCTGTCCATTGAGGTGTTTGCTGTTTTCCTGTTTTTGTAATTCTAGAATCTTTATTATTTATCAGATTTTGATGTGGTTTCTTTCAGTAAACTCCTTAGAAAATTTGCAATCTGGAGTTTGCCAACAGATTTCATGTCGCATGTACCGTTCACAAGATAAATGGGTTCCAAAAGGGGCGAATTTCAAAAATTTCATTTTTATACGACCGCAAAAAGTTTGAGGTCGTATAATGGTATGGTGCCGTCATCGTCGTCGTCGTCGTTGTCGGCCGCCATCGTCGTCTGTAGACACTTTTGTTTTTGGTGAATAACTTAAGTTCCAGTTGGCCAATCCTCATGAAATTTTAAAACAATGTTCCTTGGCACAAAAAGAAGACTTTGATTTGTTTTGGATTTTGTGGCCCCTCCTGTTTTTAAAAAAGGGGCCAAAAAGGGCAAAAAATGGGGTGTTTTCACATAATTGGCTGTAGAATTTGTATTATTCATCAGATTTTGATGGGGTTTCTTTCAAGGTGCCCCTCAGGAAATTTCCAATCATAGATAGGTCAATGGATTGCACATCCCATGTACTGTTTATGAAAAAAACAGGGCCCAAAAGGGGCGAATCGTAAAAATTATATTTTTTTATATCTAGTCCAATTTTAATGCATGCAGTTTTTTCAATGGATTCCTTATGAAATATAAAGGTGTTTAGCTATCAGATTTTTGATAACTAATTTCCTTTTGGAGTTATGAGGGGCCAAACAGGTCCAAAATTGCAAAATGCAGATTAAATAAATATGTCCCCCAAACGAAGTTTGGGAGACATATTGTGTTTACTCCGTTACTTATCATTATTATTATGTCGCCCCAGACGAAGTCTGGGAGATTTATTGTTATTGTTCCGTTTCTTTGTTATTATGTCGCCCCAGACGAAGTCGGGGAGACATATTGTTATTGTTCCGTTTCTTTGTTATTATTATTATTATTACGGTTTCTTATTATTATTTTACTTCCAATAATTTTGTCCAGAGCTTTACTCAGAGATGCCTCAACAGAATCACTTGATACTTGGCACACAGTTGAAACACAATGTGAAGTTGTGCATGACGGTAAAAATTTTTTCAAAATGGCCGCCATTTCCAAGATGGCCACCATTTTACGTTAAAAAATGGAAGATTCAATAACTCAGAAACTGTTTTGCAGAATTTCTTCATATTTCACATAAATGTTCAGTA
>MJUU01009485.1:183891-202936 GCA_002080025.1 Modiolus philippinarum
ACTTCCAATAAATTTTGTCCGGAGCGTTTCTCAGAGTTGCATGAACCGAACCACTTGATACTTGGCACACAGTTGGATCACCATATGAAGTTGTGCAACACGGTGAAAAAATTTTCAAAATGGCCGCCATTTCCAAGATGGCCGCCATTTTACGTTAAAAAACTGATTCAATATCTCTGGAACTGCTTTGCAGAATATCTTCATATTTTGCAAAGATGTTCAATAAAATGAGACGAAGGAATTTATGCAAAAAAATTTTCAAAATGGCCGCTATTTCCAAGATGGCCGCCAAAAATGCGTCAAATTTTCAACTTTGTCCGATTTCAAAGAAATTTGATTTCTAGGTAGATTTTGACGCTGCGAACAAGATGGAAGCATCAAATTGGCTGTCAGGGGCGACATCAGCTATTGCTTGCAATTGCAAATCTAGTTATTATTATTATTTGTTTTTTTTCTTCTGCTCAATTCTTGTCCGACACGTTTCTCAGAAACTATTGGTCCAAACTTTATGAAACTTCACAGGAATGTTTGCCTATATGAGTAGATGTGCAGAAACCTTTCAAAATTTTCAAAATGGCCGCCGTTGCCATGGAAACGGAAAAAAGGCGGGAAAATTCAAAGTGCTCAGAATTGGATGAAATTTTACAGGAAGGTTGCCTAGTATGCATAGAATTGATTTTTGGTCTCAAAATTTTCAAAATGTCGACCGTTACCATGGAAATGGAAAAAAGGCGGGAAAATTCAAAGTGCTCAGAATTTGATGAATTTTTACAGGAAGGTTGCCTAGCATGCATAGATTTGATTATTTTCATAGGAAGGTTGCCTAGCATACATATAATTAATTTTTGGTCTCAAAATTTTCAAAATGGCGACCGTTGCCATGGAAACGGAAAAAAGGCGGGAAAATTCAAAGTGCTCAGAATTGGATGAAATTTTACAGGAAGGTTGCCTAGCATGCATAGAATTGATTTTTGGTTTAAAAATTTTCAAAATGGCGACCGTTGCCATGGAAACGGAAAAAAGGCAGGAAAATTCAAAGTGCTCAGAATTGAATAAAATTTTAGAGGAAGGTTGCCTAGCATGCATAGAATTTATTTTTGATCTCAATTTTTTTAAAATGGGGACCGTTGCCAAGGAAACAGAAAAAGGCGGGAAAATTCAAAGTGCCCAGAATTGGATGAAATTTTTCAGGAAGGTTGCCTAGCATGCATAGAATTGATTTTGGTCTTGAAATTTTCAAAATGGCGACCGTTGCCATGGAAACGGAAAAAGGCGGGAAAATTTAAAATGCTCCAATTTGGATGAAAGTTTACGGGAAGGTTGTCTGACATGTGTAGAAATGATTTTAAGCCTCAAAATTTTTTTATAAGATGACTTCTATTGCCATGGAAATGGAAAAAGGCAGGACAATTCAAAATGGTTCAATTTGGTGAAATTTTACCGATAGTTATCTGACGTGTAGTTATTAATGCTAAGTCTTAGAAATCTCATAGATGCTGCTGTTGCCATGGAAACTGTGGAAAACATTAACAATGTTCGTTTGGGGGACATCTGTAACGCTCTTCGTTACAATAAGCAATATTTTTTTTTTTTTTTCATCAGATTACAATGGGATTTTTTTTTCTTTTCATTCCTCTTGTCTTAGTCTTTCAGTAGTATGTCTACAGATTTTTCGTATCTCTTGGGGTGTCCAAGCTATGTGGGGTACAAATATGTAAAATCTTTGTTTCTGATCGTTTTTCGATGGGATTTTTTTCTTTGGATTCCTTTTGTCGTAAGTTGTCAGGAGTTCTTCAACAGAAGCATATCTCTTACAGATTTTGAGCTTTCAGGCATCAAAATTGGTTATTTCTATGTTCCCTAGTTTGTGTCCAGTTGATTACTGTGTCAATCTCCTTATTGTGTCTATCTGGTAACTGCGTCCACATTCAATTTATATTACACTTGTTCAAATTTCAGTGGTCGACATGCTGCGGTGGTATCATGCTGCACTCTGCGTAGCCCTTTATTGGACTCTGTCATTTTAGCTTATTGGAGCCTAAGGATATGCCTCCTTTATCCTCGTCTGATGAATAGCCCTGTAAACTTGGAGGAATGCATGCTTTAGTATATAATTTAGATGTGCAACATGAACTTTGTAATTCTATTTTGAACTCAAGAATTCTTTAATATATATAGTGCAGTCAACACATGTGTTCCATGGAACACCCATGCATTTTGTAGTTTGGGTTTGTATTTTTCAAACATTACGTTCTTAAATTATGTACACTTTGTCACTAAATATAGTTCCATATTAATTTGTGGTGATGTTTAATTGTTTTATACTTTTAGGACAAGGATGACAAAGAATTTGAAGCCTTTTCTGGATCTGGACAGATGCTGCGGAAAAAGGGAAGAAAATAAACACATTATATTGACAATTTGGCATTATGTTTGATCTGATAAAGCTGAGTGATTGTGGAAGTGAATGAAAGCATTGTTTTTTCATGGAACTTTACCCCATTAATTTTATTGTTTTTGTTTTATTTATGTTAGAAGCTCTACAGTTATCTGGCATGGATGCCTATTAAATGAATGGATATAATTGTTGTTAATGATTAGATACATGTATAATGAAAATCATGATATTATTTATTAAAAACTGGTATTTTGTTCTTTCGTATGTAATGCTGTGCATAAAAAATATTGAGAAATAACGAATTCCTCTAACCTGGATGTGTTTTGGATGGTGGCAAGGTGGTGAGATACAATAAAAAATCCAGTATATTTCTGTAATTTCCATATGTTATTCTGACTAGCTGTTTATGGTGCCCACATCTATGGCATGCCAAAGCCACAAAAATGAGATAATTTAGCATTATTTCAGATAATGCTATATTATCTGAATTTTTGTGGTTTTGGTGCAGATATTGTATCATTACCTAATGATAATTAAATATAGTGAAATTTCATTAAATTCCGTGAACCACATTCCATCAACTGGGAACAAAATTTCAAACTTCTTATGGATGCTGTAGAGGACTACGCCAGAAAATGGATTAAGCGTGAACAAGATGAAGACCTTGATTCCCTTTCGGAGTGGATTAAGGCTGTGAGGTCGATGATTCTTAAACGAATCAATCAGCCACAAGGAAATGAGAACTAAAGCATCATCAATTTTCAAAAATGCTGATGTGGCCAGTTACTTGTCCTCCATTCATGACAAATATGTCGTCGTTCCTGCCGATAAGGCCCCAAATAATATCATTTTTATTTGCAAAAATCATTATATAAATTGTTTAAAGAAAGAACTAGGCATTGATAATTCCAACAGCAATCCAACTTACGCAGCTACTACTCTGTCAAAGGAGGAGATATTACAGAACCATAAATCTGTTTTGCTTTCCTTCGGGATTTCCACCAAAGATGAAGACACAGATCTCCCCTCTTTGTACTGGGTACCTAAGTTACATAAATGCCCATACAAAGAAAGATACATCGCTGGATCTGCCAAATGCTCTACAAAACCTATATCTAAATTGCTAACATCCATCTTGACAGCTGTTAAAGAGGGCCTTCAAAAATACTGTGATACTTGCTTTTCAAGAAGCGGTGTAAATGAAATGTGGATTTTGAAAAACTCCAAAGATCTACTTGACATCTTAAACTCTAGATCATTATCACACTGTAACAGCATTAAAACTTTCGACTTCTCCACACTTTACACTACTATTCCTCATGAACAACTAAAATCTCGGCTGAAAGGTTTAATTCATAGATGTTTCTCATGTAAGAACAGTGAACGAAGATATAGGTACATTGTTGTTTCCTCTACCGGATTTGACATGTTCAACACGGCGGGTGTCTTATAAGAAGCAGGAGATGCTAACTCTACCGATGCACCTGATCTCACCCATGGATTTTTTATTGGGTCCGTGTTGTTCATCTTTTTGTGTGTGTGTCTTCATTTTTCTTTTCTGTGTCGTACCCATGTTGTGTCTCTGTTTTTTCCCCTTTTTTGTTTCTGGTGTTGCCATTATCCTTGGATTGTTCACTTTTGGATTGACGATTGTAAATGAAATGTGGATTTTGAAAAACTCCAAAGATCTACTTGATATCTTAAACTCTAGATCATTATCACACTGTAACAGCATTAAAACTTTCGACTTCTCCACACTTTACACTACTATTCCTCATGAACAACTAAAATCTCGGCTGAAAGGTTTAATTCATAGATGTTTCTCATGTAAGAACGGTGAACGAAGATATAGGTACATTGTTGTTTCCTCTACCGGATTTGACTTTACTACCGGATTTGACATGTTCAACACGGCGGGTGTCTTATAAGAAGCAGGAGATGCTAACTCTACCGGTGCACCTGATCTCACCCATGGATTTTTTATTGGGTCCGTGTTGTTCATCTTTTTGTGTGTGTGTCTTCATTTTTCTTTTCTGTGTCGTACCCATGTTGTGTCTCTGTTTTTCCCCCTTTTTTGTTTCTGGTGTTGCCATTATCCTTGGATTGTTCACTTTTGGATTGACGATTCGGTTCTCACTTACTCCACTCCTCCTAAACCGCTGGGTACTTTCCAATGAAACTTGCAGGAATGCTTAAGAATGTATTGTAGATAGCACCATGCATTTAGTTTCTCTTCATTTATGTTTTTCCAGATTTTGAGTGTCATTTTAGCTTATTGGAGTCAGATGGTATACCTCCATTATCCGCAACTCCTAGACCGCTAGGTACTTTCCATCCAAACTTGCAAGAATAATTCAATATATATAGCAGATGTGCACCATGCATTTAGTTTTTGATTGATTTTTATTTATTATACGACCGCAAAAATTTTGCGGTCGTATTATGGTATGGCGTCGGCGTCTGTGGACAGCATAACTTTGGTTCTAGTGAACGGATTGTTACCAAATTTTAGCATGATGTTTGTTGGCACAAGCTTAAGCCCGGGTTTTAATTTCACGTTCCCTGCCCAACCCGTTTTTGAAAAAGAGGCAAAAAAGGGGCCAAAAAGGGGTTAAATTAGGTATTTTCGTGTCTGTGGACAGCATAACTTTGGTTCTAGTGGACGGATTGTTTTCAAATCTTAGTATGATGTTTCTTGGAACATTCTTGAGAGACATTTTTTTTCTTTAGTTTTTGGCCCCATCCATTATAGAATTAGGGGCCAAAAAAGGGTTAAATTGGGTGTTTTCACATATTTGACTGTAGAATCTTTATCATTAATTGGATTTTGATGGGGTTTGTTTCAGTGTGCTCCTGAGGAAATTTCCAATCTGGAGTATTCCAACGGATTTCACATAGCATGTACCGCTCACGAGATAAATGGGACCAAACAGGGGCTAATCTCAAAAAAATTTTTTTTTTTTATTTTAAGTCCGATTTTGATGCAGTTCTTTTCAATGGATTCCTTGTGAAAAATTAATATGGCACTCAGCTATTGGATTTTTGGTAACTTGTTTCCTTTCCCAGCTATGAGGGGCCGAAGGGGCCAAAATTGCGAATTTGCAGATAATGTGGAATTTCTATTTTTCATCGGATTTCAATGGGATTTTTTTCTTTGGATTCCCCTTGATCTAAGCTTTTAGAAGTATGTCAACAGATTTGACGTAGCTCTTACCGTTTCCGAGCTACAAGGGGTCAAAGGGGCCAAAATTGCAATTTTTCCAAATATGTCAAATCTTTATTTTTCATCAGATTTCCATGGGATTTTTTTCTTTGGATTCCTCTTGATCTAAGCTTTCAGAGGTATGTCAACGGATTTTGCGCGGCATATACCGTTTCCAAACTACAAGGGGCCAAAGGGGCAAAAATTGCAATTTTTCTAAATATGTCAAATCTTTATTTTTCATCTGATTTTGATGGGATTTTTTTCTTTGGATTCCTCTTGATCTAAGCTTTCAGTAGTATGCCAAAGGATTTGGCGTAGCTTTTACCTTTTCCGAGCTACAAAGGGTCAAAGGGGCCAAAATTGCAATTTTTCTAAATATGTCAAATCTTTATTTTTCATCTGATTTCGATGGATTTTTTTTTTTTTATTTCTATAAGATGTAAAGTGTTAGTTGATAGTAACATATTTTGCATAGCTCTTACAGTTTTTTTTTATCAATAAGTGATCAAAAGGGTTGATTTTTTCCGTAGTTTGTTTCCAGCTAATAACTGTGTCAAGCTTCTTTTTGTGTCCATCTAATTATTGTGTCAAGCTCTTTACTGTGTCCACATTCACTTTGAACTACTTTTGTTGAAATTTCAGTGATCGACATGCTGCGGTCGTATCATGCTGTGCTCAGCGTAGCCCTTTATTAAGTTTTTTAGCCATGTTTGGACTTTGTCATTTAAGCTTATTTGAGTCATAAGATATATACCTCCATTATCCGCAACTCCTCCTAGACTGCTTGTTACTTTCCGACCAAACTTGCAAGAATGCTTCAATATATATTGCATATGTGCACCATGCATTTAGGTTTTCTTTTTTTTCAGATTTTTAGCTATCTTTACACTTTGTAATTTTAGCTTATTGGAGGCATAGGGTATACCTCTATCATCAGCAACTCCTCCTAGACGGCTTGGTCCTTTCCAACCAAACTTGCAGGACTGCTTTAATATATATTGCAGATGTGCACCATGCATTTAATTTTTCATTAATTTTCATTTTTTTAGACTTTCTAGCCGTGTTTGAACTTTGTCATTTCAGCTTATTGGAGTCATAAGGGTACCTCCATTATCTGCAACTCCTCAGAACTGCTTGGTTCTTTCCAACCAAACTTGCAGAATGCTTTAATATATATTTTAGATGTGCCCATGCATTTTGGGAAATGTCTCGCCCGCGACGAAAGGCACGGAAAGCGAGACATATGCGTACAAAGTATGATGGCGATGTCAGCGGCGTAAACTTTCATGTTAAGTTTTTGTGATTAGGACATTTTCTCAGTAACTATAAGGGGTAGGTCAATGATAGGTTGATCTTGAGTAGTACATGGCAGTCTGCTATATGGCTTTTATCTGTGACCTCAATTTCACAGTCCAGTGAACATGTTAAGTTTTTTGCTTAGTTAAGTTTCTCAGTAACTATAAGTGGTAGGTTATATAGGTTGGTCTTGAGTAGTTCATGGCAGTCTGCTATATGGCTTTTGTCTATGACCTCAATTTCACAGTCCAATGAACATGTTAAGTTTTTTGTGCTTTATTTAGTTTCTCAGTAACTATAAGGGGTACTTCAATGATATATGGTATGTAGGTTGGTCTTAGGTAGTACATGACAGTCTGCTATATGGCTTTTGTCTGTGATCTCAATTTCACGGTCCAGTGATCATGTTAAATTTCCCAGTATCTATTAATGTAAGGTCAATAATAGTTGGTATGTGGGTTTGTCTTAGATGGAACATGACAACCTGCTATCTGGTTTTAGCCCTTGACCTGATTTTCACGGTCTAGTGAAATTGTTTGATTTTTTAGTATCTATCAGTAGTAGGTCATTGATATTTGGCATTTTGGTTTTGGGTGATACATGAAAGTCTGCTATATTGCTTTTGCCAATTACACTTTTTATACCCCCCGCTTGAAAAGTGGGGGTATATAGTGATGGGGTGTCCGTCTGTCCGTCCTTCCGTCCGTCTTTCCGTCCGCCCGTCAGTTACACCTGAGGGTACGCATCTCTTATCCGCTACTTCTCCTGAACCAGTGAAAGGATTTTCATGAAACTTTTACACAGTCTTCATGACACAATGTAGATGTGCACCACTTATTTCAGACTTTGATTTGATTGATTTTTGGGGTTTCCCATAGTAAAACATGGACTTAGCCATTATGTTGCAATTGGGTACCCATCTCTTATCCGCTACTCCTCCATAATCACTGAATAGATTTTCATGAAACTGTAACACAGTCTTTATGACATAATGTAGATGTTCACCTCCTATTTCAGAATTTGATTTGATTGATTTTTAAATTCTGGAATCAAATTGGGGTGTGGGGGTATTTATTAGTGAGCTTTGCTCACAGTTTTTCTTGTTCAGTCTAGCGACATGTTAAATTTTCTGATTTAGTCAGTCCGAGATTTCACATCAATTTTGTGACCAAGTAGGCACGGGCGAGACATCAATTTCGGCCCACACTTGTCTTTAATTTGGATTTCTTCTGATTATCATTGGACTTTGTCAGTATATAACAAAACAGGAATTCTTTATATATATAGTGCAGGCGACAGATGTGTTCCGCAGAACACCCATGCATTTTTAGTTCGCCTCAACGAAGTTGAGGGGGACTATTGGAGTACCCCCGGCATCCGCGTCCACGTCCGCATTTAGGTATATATCTTGGTAACTATGAAGGGTAGGGTCATCAAACTTTGTGTACAGATGCATCTTGGGCTAACTCACAGCCTCCAGGAAAATGAGGTCTCTTTGACCTATATTTTTAGCTTGGCTGGCTTTCATTTAATTTTAGGTCCGAGTTGATATCTCAGTAACTGTACATGGTAGGATCATCTAACCTTGCATGTGCATGCATCTTTGGGGGTAGGTCAGCATCCAGGAAAAATTAGGTCACTTTGACCTATATTTTCCGCATGATTGACTTACAATCAAGTTTACATCCGAGTTCAGATCTAAGTAATTGTACATGGTAGGATCATCTAACCTTGCATGTGCATGCATCTTTGGGGGTAGGTCAGCATCCAGGAAAAATTAGGTCACTTTGACCTATATTTTCCGCATGATTGACTTACATTCAAGTTAACGTCCAAGTTCAGATCTAAGTAACTGTACATGGAAGGATCATCTTACCTTGTATGTGCATGCATCTTTGGCAGTAGGTCAGCATCCAGGTAAAATTAGGTCACTTTGACCTATATTTTCCGCATGATCGACTTACATTCAAGTTTATGTCCGAGTTCAGATCTAAGTAACCGTACATGGTAGGATCATCTAACCTTGCATGTGCATACATCTTTGGGGGTAGATCAGCATCCAGCGGAATTAGGTCACTTTGACCTATATTTTCCACATGATTGACTTACATTCAAGTTTACGTCCGAGTTCATATCTAAGTAACTGTACATGGTAGGATCATCTAACCTTGCATGTGCATGCATCTTTGCGGGTAGGTCAGCATCCAAGCAAAATTAGGTCACTTTACCGTTTATGTCCGAATTCAGGTCTCGGTTACTGTACATGGTAAGATCTTCTAGCCTTTGTATACATGCATAAGGTATGGTAAATGAGCACCCTGGCCAAATAGGGTTTCTGTGTCCATGTGCCATAACGAGGCGAACTTTGTAATCGTTGATTACCTCATAATGTTTGTTTGTCTTGTGCAGTTCCCTGGTTGATTAAGGCATGTGATTGTAATGCTCGGTCATTGTAAGTGTTTCCTGTTATCTTTCCTTCATTAATAATCTATCGACATGATAACTTTGTAAGTTTTTCGGTCCTTGGAAATATAGTGTAAATTTAATTTTGAAATTCCATATTCAGATGAAATTCGAATGTCACTGTACAACAGGATTTAAAGGAAAAATACTTTTAAAATTTTTAGTTGATACGAATAATTATTTGGTTTGTTTCAATTAACAATTACTCAATTCTGTGAGGGTGTCACACTAACATGTATATTTCATAGAATATCAACATGAGTTCCTATTGTTGTCGATGTTTGTCTTTTGTCTTATTCGTTTTCATACGACCGCAAAAAATTTTGAGGTCGTATATTGGTATGATACTGGCGGCGTCATCGTCAGCAGCGTCGTCGGCGGCGTCGTCGTCGGCGTCGGCGTCTGTGGACACTTCGTTTCCGTGCGATAACTTAAGTTCTAGTTGAGCAATCCTTATGAAATTTTAACACAATGTTCCTTGGCACAAAAGGAAGGCTGGGATTGGTTTTGGGTATACTGCCCCCGCCTGTTTTTAAGAAAAGGGCCAAAAAGGGCCAAATAGACGAATTTCATATTTACGGGATGACTGCTAATTTAGCATGTTTTTCAAAGGGACGTCACTCGCTAACACCCGTCATTCTGGTTTTCGGTCTCATTGGGGAAAGGACGGTCAGTAAATATTTTCTCTGGCAACGGTTACGATTTTCACTGTGGTAAGTACCCGAATAGCTTGAAATAATTTATTTAAAGACAATCGAGATATTACCCCTAGTCCAGTGATAGATACCCATGTATTCAAAATCTACAACTGTCCCTTATTACAATGGAACCGTAAACCTGACTGTCGGGTCAGTAGGTTACTTCCCTTTGTGGAAAACGTCATAAAAACGGAGCCAAAGTCGGGATAAGAAATAAACATGAAAGTGGTCTATTGGGTGTTTTCGTATATTGGGCTGTAGAATATTTATTATTTATCGGATTTTGATGGGGTTTCTTTCATTGTACTCCTGAGAAAATTTCCAATCTGAAGTATGTCAACGGATTTCATGTCGCATGTACCGTTCATGAAATAAATGGGCCCCTAAGGGGGCGAATCTCAAAAATTTTATTTTTCTTATTTTTAGTCCGATTTTAATGCAGTTTTTTGCAATGGATTTCTTATGTAAAGCTAACTAGCACAGCATCATCAAATTTTTCATACTTTTTTTCCTTTCCGAGTAATTAGGTTCCAAAGGGGGCCAAAATTGCAAATGTTCAGATTACTTAAATTTTTTATTTTTTATCGGATTTCGATGGGATTTTTTTCTTTGAATTCCTTTTATTGTAAGCTCTCAGTAGTATGCTAACAGATTTGGCATATCTCTTACCGTTTCCGAGCTATAAGGGGTCAAAGGGGCCAAAATTGCTAATTTTCAAAATATGTAAAATATTTATTTTCCATCGGATTTCGATATGTTCATCTAATTACAATGTTAAGCTCTTTACTGTGTCCACATTCACTTTAAATTACACTTGTTCAAATTTCAGTTGTCGACATGCTGCGGTCGTATCATGCTGCGCTCGGCGTAGCCCTTTATTTTCCTTTGTAGTTCACTGGTCTTCACTGGCTGAATGTGGCACGTAATTATAATTTTCAGCCACTGTAGGTGTTTTCTGTTTTCCATTTTTTTTACATGTAACAATCAGGGGCGAGTGGATGTCGAGACAGGTAATTTTAAATATGAAATATTGTGGTATTGCAATTTTTGATAGATAGACATAACTTTATTCCAACAAACAGATTTTATAAAGACACAGAGATAATACAGAATAATATATACACATATAAATACAAAATTCGTTACAAATGACAAATGGATTTAGCTTGATAACTTGATCTAAACAAAAATCGTGAGAAAAAAAGAAAAAGAAAAGAAATTCTGTTAGAATTCTAAAATTCTTTCGGATCATAATTACATTGTTTTTCAGAATAGTTAATTTATTTAATATAAAATTTGAATTTGATAAATCATTGAAATCTACCTATTTACTTCTGATTGGTTGCAAAATAAGTCAGATAATACATTTACGTCTGATTAGGTTAAGATAAAACAGATAATACATTTACAAGCACGCCAAATCCAGAAAAATGCAGATAAAACTGTATTTACAGATAATGATATGTTATCTTCAGTTATAACATCATTACCATATAATTTCATAGAGACATATGTATAAAATCTTTACATGTTCTTATCAAGAGGTAATGAGGAAACCTGATAATTAATATCTGGTAATGTGCGCCAAAAAACCACAAAAAATCTGGTAATATAGCATTACCTGAGATAATGCTATAATATCTCATTTTTGTGTCGCCTGCACCTAGTGCAGGATCAACACATTGGGATCACTATCCGTCGTCTTGCGTCAGTCTGTCTGTCCATCAGTCTGTCTGTCCATCAGTCTGTCTGTCCATCTGTCTGTCTGTCCGTCTGTATGGCTAAAAAAATAAAGCATTATCCGCATCTCCTTCTAAACCACTTGGCACTTTTCAACCAAAAGCAGGAATATTCCAGTATATATTGAAGATGTGCACCATGCATTTTGTTTTTCGTTAATTTTGTTTTTTCAATATTTTATGTGGTTTTCGGTCATTTTAGCTTATTGGAATCTGGAAGGTGCATCTCTATTATCTGCAACTCCTCCGTAATGGCATTGTATTTTTCAATCAAACTTGCAGGAATGCTTCAGTATATCATGGATATCTGCACCATGCGTTTTATTTTTCTTCAGTTTTTTTTCCAACTTTTCGCTGATTTTAACTTATTAGGGTCGTTAGGGTACGTCTCCATTATCCGCAGCTCCTCCTCAACGGCTTTATATTTTTCAACCAAACTTGCAGGTATGCTTTAGTATATGTTTGAAATGTGCAACATGAATTTTGTTTTCCTTTTTCCAGATTTTACACCGTTTTTGGACTTTGTCATTTTAGCTTATTGGAGTCTTTAGGGTACGTCTCCATTATCCGCAACTCCTCCTCAACAGCTTTGTATTTTCCAACCAAACTTGCAGGAATGCTTATATAAGTATTCGTTGAAGATATGCACCATGCATTTTGTTTTTTCAAATTTTATGGTTCTTTTTGGGCTTTGTCATTTTAGCTTATTGGAGTCTTGGGGGCATGTCTCCATTATCCTTAACTCCTCTTAAAAGGCTTTGTATTTTTCAACTTTTCAACCTTACTTGCAGCAATGCTTGAGTATATATTGAAGATATGCACCATGCGTTTATTTTCGTTCCTTTTCTACAACACCTCCTAAACAGCGTTTATATAGTGTTCGACGAAACTTGCATGAATATTTCAGTGTATATTGCAGATGTGCACCATGCATTTTGTTTTTCTTTCTTTTCATTTGATTCCAGAATTCCATATTATCATTGAACTTGCACTTTAGGTTGTCGAGTCTTAGGGTATGCCTCCATTATCATCAACTCCTCAAAAACGGCATGGTATATTTGTATTAAACTGGGAGGAATGCATGCTTCAATATATAATGTAGATGTGCAACATTGACTTTGTACACGTAATTCTATTTCAAACACAGGAATTCTTAAATATATACAATGCTGGCGACACATGTGATCCGTGGAACACCCATGCATTTTTTACAACACCAAGTATTTTAATAATTGACTTGATGAGGTCCCTGTGTTTGTCTATATGATGTAATTGTCCTTTAGATTAGGACACGAGTGCTTTTGTCGGACAACCGATGACAGCGATTGTAAGAGCACTTTGCTAGTTAATTTTAACCATGTCAGTCAACCATGATGTATTTAATTCATTGCATGTGTTCATATTTTTTAAATGAAAGAGTACATTAAATTTTGCCATGGCTACTATAAAAAATCGAAGGTTATCATCAACTCCTGCCCTGACTTTTTCAGACCTATGAAAAAAGTTTGATTTTTTACCAATTTTGGTCATTTTCTTCAAAATTGACAACATTTTCTCCATATTTGATAATTATTTTACCTACGTCCCGCCCTTTTTAAAAAAAAATGTTTATGGCTTAGCTTTACTAGCACATACAAATGGATACATAAGAACAATATTATATAGGTACTATATGTGGAAGACATCGATATGTTTGTATATTATTGATTTTCCAATAAATAGTCTTAGTCTTAGGTACTCCAACGAAAAAATTGAATGTTCGCATTCAATAAATATACCGTGCACCGGTGCAAAAAGAGTTATCTGCTTCCATAATACGATTTTTATACGCCCGTCTAATGACGGACGTATTATGGTATACCAATGTCCGATTGTCCGTCTGTCCGTCCGTCCGTTTCATATGTCGTGCTCTAACTTGACAACAATTTGGCCAATTCACTTCAAACTTTGTAGAGTATTAGATATGACGGCCTCATAATCTGTATACTTTTTCATGAAGTTTCGATTTTTCATGCAGGAGTTATGGGACTTTATTCGTCAATTTTAATGCAATTTTTTACATGTTGTGCTCTAACTTGACAACCCTTAGGCCAATTCTCTTCAAACTTTGTAGAAGTATTGGGTATGATGACCTCACAATCTGTATACTTTTTCGTGTAATTTCGATTTTTCTTGCAAGAGTTAAGGGACTTTATTCGTCAATTTTAAGGCAATTTTTTACATGTCGCGCTCTAACTTGACAACCCTTAGGCCAATTTACTTTAAACTTTGTAGAGGTATTGGGTACGATGGCCACACGATCTGTATACTTTTTCGTGAAATTTTGATTTTTCTTGCAAGAGTTATGGGACTTTATTCGTCAATTTTAAGGCAATTTTTTACATGTCATGCTCTAACTTGACAACCCTTTGGCCAATTCACTTCAAACTTTGTAGAGGTATTGGATATAATAGCCTCATGATCTGTATACTTTTTTGTGCAATTTTGATTTTTCTTGCAAGAGTTATGGGACTTTGTTCGTCAATTTTAAGGCAATTTTTTACAAGTCAGGCTCTGACTGATAAATACTTTTATCAGCTCACTTCAAACTTTGCAGATTAATTTCTTTAAGAGATATCAAACTTAATTAGGCAGTTATAGGTGCTTCTGAATTGAGAACCCCTTACCTAAATCACTTAAAGATTTGAAGGGTGACGACGGGCGTATCATGCGACTTGGCGCAGCTGTTTATTTAATACTGAAAAAAATTGAGTTAAGGATTAATTTACATAAATTAAAAAAATACAATTTTCCACTTCCGGCATTTGTTTAGTCATATTAAACGCGACAGTGTTCTACCAGCAGACTAGGCTCCTTGAGCAAGCCGGCAGTTTAACGGCGAGCACCCCTTGATCCATCTTTCTAAATTATGTATTGTTTTTTTTTCTTTCCCTTCAATATTGTGGTCATGGAGTTAGTGGTCTACCTGTATTAGGTTTTATTCGTATGTTTATTATACTATAGGGAAACGGGACAAATAAAGGGGAGGTTTAGGTACCCATAAACCGGATTAACCCTACCGCTGGCTTTTGCTAGTGCCGGTACCAAGTCCGGTTGTCTCGAGTTCTTATCGTTGTCCAAGTTTGTCTTTTGTCTTATTCGTGTTCTTCATGTGTAGTTCCATAGCAGTTTGTGGCATGTAATTATAATTTTCAGCCATTGTAGGTGTTTCCTGTTATCCATTGTTTACATTTACTTCCTGTTAATGTAGACTTAGTGTGAAATGTAGTGAATAATGAATTTTATTGCCGCATTTTTCTTAGTCTCTACAAGAGGGATTAATTTCAAAATTTATATGCAATCTCTATATGATAAGATGTAAGGAACGTCAGATTTGGAGCCCTGTCTGATGTGTTCTTCCTGTTTGACGTAATTTGAACTTGGTAAACATGAATTTTCAGTCGCATTTTTCTCAGCTTCTACCAGAATTACAAACAAAGGATAACCCTAAACACCAAAAACTTCAATCACATGCCACAATTCACAAGTGAACTGCACTGGAAAACACTTATGAAGACAATAGACAAACATCAGTAACGAAGTATTTATTCAAACATTGGTATGCAGCCTAATACGATTTGTTGTAAGGAACGTCCTATTTTGAGTCCAATCAGGTGTATACATCCTGTTGGACGGAATGTGGACGTAATTGTAAGAGCACTTTCACATTATAATTTATGTTTGTTGACGATTTCGCATCCATGACCACAAAAGACAAGATGTAGCGTTGTTCGAGATTTAAAAAAGAATTCCTCTCAAACCGGTGCTAGGGGCCGTCATGACTTTGTCTCATGTGCATTTACTCCGTATCATTTCATCCTCTTTTGTAATTTGTTACCACCATGTCGATGCCAATTTTGTAAATTTTGTTGAAAACTAAGCAGTATCTCTCTGATGCAAACCTCTGTCCTTAGCTGATTTTGGCTGTCCATTTAGATCATTCCATATCAGATTTTAAACATCTTTGAGTTAATGGTCAACCATATGTTTAAATTTTATCTGCACTGAAGAGACATAAGTTGTTGAAATGACAATATGCAGAAGCTAAATATTACAGTAACTTCGGTATTTCGTAATTCATTGTTTATTTGGTACAAAATGTAGTGAAACGTGAACAGTTTTTCGCCGCATTTTTCTTAGCGTCTACAAGAAGGATTGATTCCAAAATTGGTATACAGCCTCTATATGATTAGTTGAAAGGAAAGTCCTATTTTGAGTCCTGTCTGATATGTACTTCCTGTTTGACGAAATGTGCACTTAGTTAAAAAATGAAGTGAAACGTGAATTTTTCTTCGCAATTGCTCAGATTCTACTCAAGGGATTAATTTCAAACTTTGCATACAGCCACTGTGTGCAGTTTTAGGCATTTGTTCTGCTACATCCTCTTTGTTTCTTGATGATAACAGTAGAAATTGGATGGCTCTAACTGCAATAACTCGAACACCATGGCTGTCTCAAACCCATTTCCTGGTCCCTTTGTTCAAGTGAGTTCGACCTCGATAGCTCAAACAGCCCTCTAGCTCGAACTGTTTTCATCGGTCCCTTGGGTGTCCGAGCCATTGAAATTCGACTGTATATCATTGTGTCCATACTTGTAATTTGTCTGCAATTGTGCTGTGTCCACACCCGTGTATTGTGTCCACACACACTTAAGTTTGCATTTATCATATTGTTTCGAAATGTAATGAGTGGGATATAACTGGCTGTAATTAGGCGACAGCTCTTCTTGGACTATACTAGCATTGAGGCATTTCATATAAATTGTCTGACTTGACTTGTTTTAGTTACGATTTATGCTTTGCGACAAATGGATAATTCATAACCCTGAGCATCGCCCAAGTTGGCACTTCATGGCTGGTGGGGAGCAAGGGAGTGACCTTGATATAATTTTTATCAAGAATACCGCTCAAGTGCACGCTTGGGGCCTTCTTGATCTCGCTTGAGGGTATGAATATTGTTCACCTCTGGTTGAAGACCCTCAGGCGACATCCAGATGGAGACAGGAATAAAAGTCCCGTCCTCGATAAACTGGAGTTTTCTATGTATTGTGTGCATTTTTGTCACATGTGCATTCACTCTACATCCTTTCATTTTTCCTATTTATGAAATTGAAGTGTACTAAAAATTTGTCCTACATGACAATTATTTAACTAATTTTTAATTGACGAAAAACGATTAACCTGAGGCGCTACAAACGGGTTAAATATAAATCTCCCTTAGCTCAACAGTGTTCATTAATTAGTGATTCTTTAGTTACAATTTATGCTTTGCGACAAATGGATAATTCCTCTGACTGACCACACTGAACTAAGTAACTTGTCTAATTGCAGCTGTTCGCGAACTTTATCATCAGGTCACTAACGGCTAACAAGTAGAACTAAACGTCGAAAATAATTGTGAATGATAAATTCATAATTAACTACGATGACATTGAGGCGTGCAATAATGCTTAGGTACAAAAAAACATATTAAAAAAAATGTAAATCTCTGAGATAAGTGGTGAACATTAAAAGCAGATATGTTTGTCTTTTGTCATTTTATTGTTTTTCTTGTGCACTTCCCTGGTTGATTGTGACAGGTGATTGTAATATTCGGCCATTGTAAGTGTTTCCTGTTATCTTTCCTTCATTAATGAAATAGATTCAGAATAATTTATTGAAGTTTTTTATATAAATACGTAGAAAAAAATCGTGTGCAAACACTTTTGGTGATGTACTGTATATTGTTGTTCTATGAGATCATGAGCTAGACAATACCTAGCTCACTTACATATCACATTTCGTATGTACTGGCAGTGTCTTCTCAAAAAATTCTATGATATTTCAGTTCTTTTTATCCGATTTTCTTCCAGTCTTCTAACGAGAGGGGCACAAAATATGGCAACAGATCCTAATATCAATCCAATACCCATAACATAGAATGGTGCATTATATGATCCTGTTGAATCTCGTAAATATCCTGTGAAATAAAAAAATGAATTCTTAGTTTTGATTTGATTTCAATTGAAGTTTTGGTTTTCATTACTGATATACATATTATTTTCATTGCAACGTGTTCAATTTGCTTGCCTTTCACCCGTATCCTTTTTTGCCCTTTCTACTGCTTAATACGGGACTTTCGAGATAGGAACCTCGTGTAATTGAAGGCGGAAACGATCTCTTATAATACCAGTTAGAAGGATAACTGGATTCCTTATCTATTGAAATAAAAATGTACCACCATATCAAATAAACTATACTTAATGACAAGTATTTGTAGGCATACATTGCCCGGTTTTACTTTTTTCCTCATTGACCGCTCCGGACATGTGTTGCTTCAATGACATATTTTAGCTGCGATCGATGTTGCTCAACATTTTTATTCTCTTCTTGAAACCCTGGTGCTTTCAGCTGGATAACCCTGAGCATCGCCCAAGTTGGCACTTCATGGCTGGTGGGGAGCAAGGGAGTGACCTTGATATAATTTTTGTCAAGAATACCGCTTAAGTGTACGCGTGGGGCCTTCTTGATCTCGCTTGAGGGGATGAATATTGTTCACCTCTGGTTGAAGACCCTCAGGCGACATCCAGATGGAGACAGGAATAAAAGCCCCGTCCTCGATAAACTGGAGTTTTCTATGTATTGTGTGCGTTTTTGTCACATGTACATTCACTCCACATCCTTTCATTTTTCCTATTTATGAAATTGAAGTGTACTAAAAATTTGTCCTACATGACAATTATTTAACTAATTTTTAATTGACGAAAAACGATAAACCTGAGGCGCTACAGACGGGTTAAATATAAATCTCCCTTAGCTCAACACTGTTCATTAATTAGTGATTCCCTCTCAAGGTATTAATGTATTGATTTTTTTCGTATAATAATAGATTTGTTTCCGGAGGGAAAACGACTCAAAACTCCCGTATTGGCAAAACCCGTTTTCCCTCAAAGTGAACAAAACGAAACATGCATCTAATAAATTTCAGGTCATCTGATTTTCAAGTTCAACTGACACTGCAGTTGCTATATTGATTCCATATTAAGAGATATACGGCCCCTTCTTTGTGATTACGATCTAATTTCGCCAGCTTTGGGAACATATTATATTTTAGTTAATGTCATTGTGTTAGATGTTCTTTAAAATGAATCTTTTCACTAATGTTTCCCATAACTTCCTTGAAACATCTCAGCTTATTCTTTGTGGTTCTGTTCTTTCTCCAATCGGAC
>MJUU01009486.1:10897-27147 GCA_002080025.1 Modiolus philippinarum
TAATTATGGTAAATTTCCTGAAACTCTCAAAGACCTACTATTTTTTGGAATTCTACATAGCAACCATATCTTTTTCAATTCCTTACAGTACTGAAGATCATTTTCAATAATTAGAGTGCAAAAGACTGATTCCAATTTTGGTAAATTTTCTGAAACTCTCAAAGACGGATTTCTTTTTGGAATTTTACCTAGCAACCATATCTTTTTTAATGCTTTATAGTATCAGTGATCATTTTCCATTGTCAGATTGCAAAAATTTTTGATTCTAAGTTTGGTAAATTTCCTCAAACTCTCAAAGACTCATTATTTTTTGGAATTCTACCTAGCAACCATATCTATTTCAATTCCTTACTGTAAAAATGATGACTTTCAACAGCCAGGTTGCAAAAATCTTTAATTCTAATTTTGGTAAAGTTCCTGAAACTCTCAAAGACCCATTATTTCTGGGAATTCTACTTAGCAACCATATCTTTTTGGTGTTTTACAGTTACGATGGTTAATTTAGTTTCAAAAACACTTGTCTTTTTTTACAAGGGGAGGGGGTCTAAAAAGGGGTAGCGGGGGGATCGCAATCTTTGATTGGCTGTTTTTCATTTTTTTAACCAAACTTTACAGAAATAATGTTTGTAAGGTCCTTTACTATGGTCCTTTACTAAGATTGATTCAATTTTTCAGATCGGCAAAAAAAAACAGAACAGCCAGGACCGAACATAATTCATCCCTATGGAAAACACATATTTTGATTCTGTATTCTGAAACAACTACAGAAAATTAAGCCAGGAATAACTTTACAGGAATAATGTATGGAAGGTCCTTCACTTAGTATGCTACAAATTTTGATCTGCAAAAAAAACATGACTTCCAGTGGGGAACATAGTTTAACATTGGACTGCTGAAACTGAAACTGCTAAAAAGAATTGATTCATATGAATCATTTTGAAATTTTTTTTTGATCCGCCAAAAAAGGTGGCCGCTTTGGCCGAACATAGTTTAACATTGTACTCTATGGGAATGATAGAGTGAATTTAACCAAATTTTACAGGAGTAATGTATGGAAGGTCCTTCACTAAGATTGCTGATTTTTTTTTTCATCCCATAGAAAACATGGCCGCCAGCGGGGAACATAGTTTAGCATTGGACCCTATACGTGAAGCACATTTGAATCATCTCCACTGAAACCACTGATGAGAATTGATCCAAACTTTACATAAATAAAGTTTTGAAGGTGCATCAATAAAATTGCCAAATTTTTTTCCGATCTGCCAAACAACGTGGCCGCCAGGGCCGAACATAGTTTAACATTGTACCCTATTGGAAAATACACATTTTGACTATCTCTTCTGAAATGACTTAAGCAGTTAAAACAAAACTTCGAATTCACTTAGATTGCTGCCAATTACAGTTCCTCAGATATAAAAATCAATCTGTAACAACCAGAAGTCAACCTTCTGAGCCTCTGGTCTGAATCTAAGCATCATCATGGACTTCGGTGAAATAAAAACTAAGATAAAGGAGATGATTTCACTATTACTGATTTCCATTTTCTTGACGGTGACATTTCTCCAAGTCCAATTTACGGGGTTAACATATTTGCGTACATGACTTTGTACGCATGGATCTGGGATCGTTAACGAACATAAAATTAACTTGCAAAGTGTTCTTACAATTGCTGTCATAGTCTGTTATGTGTACAATCCCTTGTAATTGTAATTTTTAGCCAATAAAGGTGTTTACTTTTATCATGACTTTGTAATCCTTACAACAAATAATTATAGACAAAATCAGGTACACTTTTCGATGCATATATATACATATATATCGGCATCGTGTCTGTTTTTGATTAAAATACAGTCTGATGTAGCTGTATGTAATTGCGTGTAATTGTAATTGTCAGTCATTGTAGATGTTTCCTATTAATCCCTCTTTTTTCATTATGATTTTTTAAATTAGTTTGCAACACAAATCAATCCTCAATTCCTTCGGAAATACATGAAATCAAATATAAAACTGTTAACATAAAATTCAATATTTCAGTAAATAGCATATTTATTAAGTTAAAAAGCGATGACTTAGAATCAAAACGTGAAAAATTTCATTTTTTGCTTTAAAAGAAATTTCAGCCATATTTAGAGAATCAAATTGTTTTAGTTTTCAGTGGCATAATTCTCCGTTATTTAATCACCCTAAGTGCTGGCGAATTTTACTGATTTATTGCCTCAGTTTGTAGAATTACGTTTTAAACCAGATACCCCGTAAAATCTATACAGATAAACATAATATCAGCAATTTGTAGGTACATTTTCATAAACCAAATATACAATGGAATATATATAGAAAAAAATGCATACCAATAAAATACAAGAAAAGTCAAGACAATGAAATATTTAAAACTGGCAAATAAATACACAATCAAGATTTACAGATTTGTTTACCCTCTGATATTTTCATCAAGATTCTACGTCTCTAAGGATTTGACATTTCTGGTCTTGACTTTACCAAGAAGTGTGACTTGAACAACAGTGTGACGGTGACTTATTATGAGTTATTTGCAAAGCTTATTATTGAAGGCCACATAGTGAATAGCAATAAAAGCGTTGTTCCATTACATGGTTTTAACATGCATTTGCAGATACTTTGTTTCTTGTGTATCCTTTCATCGTTGATACTCGATATTACTGTAAAAACAAAAATTCCGGAAAATGACATTGACATGCCAAGAATATTGTTTCGGATCTGTAAGAGACTTTTGGACACAATGTTAATTTTTCAAACGCAAATGAATTTTTTTTTACCTGAAAGTAAAATGTTTTTTTTTTGTTTTTTTTTAAACACAAGTATAGTTTCTTTTGTTGATTAGTATATATACCATAAAAGATCCCTTCAATATATCCTTAACAGAAACCGCTAGATCTACAAATCTTTTGAACTTGCATTTAAAATTTGACACAATTTCTCATCTCACTACTAAATTAACGACCAAAGGGACGGCTTAGATGTCAGAATTATCAATTTCAATAACATGGGCAGCCTTATTCCAACGAAGGAATTTTTTTATGTTTTTATTGTGTTCTATCTGAAAGTAAAATGTTTTTTTTATAACACCAGTGTATCGTTTCTTTTCTTGATTAGTATATATACCATAAAGTATGCTAGATCCTTCAATCCAACATATAGATACATTGATAATTTTTTTTTTCATTAAGGAGGTTTGCTCCTCACATTTTTGGGATTTCTGTCAGATTTTCGGAATCCTCGGATTTTATCCATTCAAAAGCATTATTATTTTTTGCCCATTGACCCCCTATTTTTTTTCCATAATTTCACTTTATACATCTTTGTGAACATTCTGTAAAAAATTCATTGAATTCTATTTATTCTGTCATATTCTTTCATAGTCGAACCTTGCTAATGTTAATCCTATGAAAAATCAGAGGAGTCCAGTTTCCCGCCAAATTTTCAATCACTTCAATCTCAAAAACGAGATCACCAACCTATAAATTTTTTTCACTTGAATTACTTTTTTTTTTAATTTTCTTACTGAAAATCACATTTATTTGAAATCCTATTTATTTTCAAATGGAGTAGCGAACCCCCTTAATATCGAATATTGTTGCTTAAAAGATCCCTTCAATATATCCTTAACAGAAACCGCTAGATCTACAAATCTTTTGAACTTGCATTTAAAATTTGACAAAGTTTCTCATCTCACTACTAAAATAACGTTCAAAGGGACGGCTTATCAATTTCAATAACACGGGCAGCATTATTCAAACTTTTTATGTTTCACAGTTGGTTCGTAACGCGAGAGGTAGAAACAATTATGCGGACTTTCTCATTAGACATGTGCCCGCCTTATTAATACAAATAAAAAACATAAAAAACATTCCGTCCTTTACATTCATTAAAGAGTTCTCCAATATATAGCAGTCGGCGATGGAATTTGCGCAAAAAACAAGGACAATTGCGCAAACGAAAAGAGGACACTTGCGCAAACGAAAAGTGGACATTTGCGCAAACGATAACTGACTTAGTTTTTATCAATTTTTACTCAATTGTGCAAATCTTCATTCCGCATATTTTATATGCTCTCTTCCGTAGGCGTTAGCTCGACTTTTTCCGTTGTCCCCCTGCTTACCATTGGGAGGTTGAAGTAGGATTCTGAGCAGAATATAGTTCGTTGCTGTCAAATATTTATTAAGTCTCTCCAATATTAAGCACTAATTTCGTAAAACTAGCACTATTTACAATTCAACAAACTATTTAAAAGTCTGTTCTACTGAGCTTTGAACTTGAGACCCATGGCTGTAATTACATATAATGAAGTGGAGTCGTGATATTTCATCATTGTCTTATTTGCAACAGGTTTACAAAGACTTTAAACTTTTTCCTTTTCAGTTCTAGTAATAAGAGCCTGATCATGGTGTATCTTATTTTGATGAAGGTGACAGTCTATTGCTCATAAATCGTTTCCAATGACAAATCTTTAAAATATATTTCAATACTTTCTTTATATTTAGGTAATTTGCGGACTGACAAAAGTAACTAAAAATCGTTTGCGCAAACGTCCACTTTTCCTTTGCGCAACTGTCCACTTTTCATTTGGGCAAATGTCTTTCTGTTTTTTCAGGCAAATTTGCGCAAATGCCCATCGCCCATATCAGTCCCTTGCTGGAAAAAAAATGAAGTTTCGGTCCAAACTGCATGTGATTCAAGATTTATTTTCTACTAAGTGTAGGCATATTTCTTTTTACTGTCTACGACCTTTCAATAGTAGATGTTTTTGAGTTACAAATGTACTACCGACCACTACTGCAATGGAAAGAGAGGCTGCCATAAATTCGGGTATTGTTTTTTTTTTGCATAAAATATATAAATTTGGATGTGTTTTTAAACAAATTGTACATAAATTTGCATGTAGATATAATAATTAATATAAATTTTGGTGTAAATATGCAAAAAAACGGGCAATTATTTATGAAACAACATAATTTCTGATCATTATTTTCTTAAAAATATTCTATAATTCATGAACTTATTGCTTTGTTTCGTTGATTTTTTTATTTAAATTACCATATTAAAATCAAAGGTATATGAATATATTCGGTTCTAAATTTAGCGTTGTTATATAATTTTGGGGTGTGTTTTATGTACAAAAGTATATAAATACGGGACATGTTTCCGAGATCCCTACTAGAAAAAATACGAAGTTACATGTACCCCCCTCCCGGGGGGGGGGGCGGCTTGGCGCGTCAAAAACCGATTTAATGCGCCATTTATTTGAAATGCCTGTGCCAATCAGGTCAGTTGCCGCTGAAACTGTTTCCAATGATTTTACACTTTCTTTGTCGTTTTTTTTCCATTTGGATTCTGGCTCTTGACAATTCTGTTTGGTATTTTACACTTAACATCTCAGGAATCCCCCCAGCTTATTATTATTCCGTTTTTATTGTTCTATACCAGATCTTACAAACAATATTTGTCAAAGAAAAGAATTATATCAATGTATTTTTTCTATGAAATCTATGAACCTCACAGAAATAAAGAAAAATTTAGTTTACAATGCTGCAAATAATTTTAATTGCAAGTTATTAGGCATTGAAAGTTTTTTTGTCTGCAAAGAGCATATAAAACTTTCTGTTTTTTTTCATTTGTTTATCTATAAAGAATTGATGTGTATACTGTGCCCGGGTTCAGGGTGTAGGTCGTTAAAAATTAGCAAAAAAAAAGAAAAAATAAAAAGAAATAAACAAATAATACTGTAAATTTTCCGTTTTGTGAGCCTCGCCCTGCTAGACTTAACATGAAAAAGGGGAGAGGGGGTTGTCATGCCATAAAATGTTGTTGGAGCACTCTATAGTGACTTGATTCACAACACAAATAGCCCGATGTAGGGGTTTAAGGTGTTGCGATTTTACGTGTTACCGCTGGGAAATGGAGATTTCTTTCACTATATACAAGTTCCGAAAGGTCATGTACGTTTATACTAGAGTTTGGTGCTTATTCAGAATTGAAGTTATTTCCTTGAAAGGAATTACATTTGACACAGAAATCTCTGTTCTACTAAGTGCTTAATTTTTTTTCATGAAAACTACGCTACATGTACTGCTTATTTGTCAAGAGCGAAATTTCGAATATTACCCTAAAATGGGGTAATATCACGCACAAGCCCGCTGAGAACTCCCAAGTATGTGAAATCCGGGGCCCATTCAGTGGAGCTCGGTGCTATTGTTTATTATAAAAATAATGGTTAAAGAGTAAGACAAAATTCCAAAGTAATGTAAATAGCTGATTTATTTTAAGTATCATACTGACATATTGTTTTGACATTTTTTTAGGGACATATCCCTTCTGCAAAGCTGTCGTATTTTTTCGATGGTATTTCTATCCATTCCTACATTTGCAAATGACATGAGATGGAGAATCTCAAGCTGATCTTACAAAGATCGTCAAAACGCTACATACAGACGCTCTATGAATGAAGACCGCTATATATATGGATGCGTTCTGTATACGTCAAGTACGATAGTAAAACGCCTTTGCAACTTTGTCAAACGCTGTTACACGTTTTATTTTTTTATCGTTGCATACAAGTTATGGATAAGTTTTCCGTGCGTTGTAGGACGTAAGCCTGACGCTCTGAATTCGTCCACATCAATTTCTTCGGCGTGTGCCAACGTTCTCATATAAATTCACGAACTTTATAGTGTGACAGGGCTTTATGTGCATTTATTTCATATCGTTTCATGGTAAGTTTGTTGTTAGGATCTTCAAATGTTTAACGGCAAGGTTTTAAACTATCTACTGATCGGGTACAGTGCTAAAAAATTAATAAAAATGTCTACGACATTTTCGACATTTTGTTTTAATCTTTGGAGACTTTCAATAATACTTATATATAAGCAATCTTAAAATCTAGGAGAAAAAAAAAACTTTAGTTTATCTTGCTATGCATTACGTTTTTTTTTTTGCCGTAAAGTTTTATTTCATCTAGAAAGGTCATCACTGCCATAAACTGTTTTTCCAATAATTCTCGCCAAGGTAATAAAGTGCGTAAATGTTGGCAACAAAACACAGATAATAGACAGGTTCTAGATCACAACAATTGAATTTTTAGTAATAAAAGTAATTTTGCAGGCGATTCTTAATGTCAACACATGTTCTTTTCACTCGCAACCTTTGGACTTTTTTTTTAGTTTTTGAGTGAATAAATTCGAAGAACTCGTAATCCGATAATAAACATCTACTATAATTATATCACACTGAGGCACTATTTACTCATAAGGCTGAAACATAGAAAAACTAATGGTTTTCGAAAGGCTTTACTTAGAAATAACTAAATACCGAAGTCACTGTGAATTTATGTCTCTTCAGTGCAGATAAAATCTAAACGTTTAGAAGCGAGGAAAGACAATGCTTGAACAGTTGTATTTTTTTCTATTTTGAAAATACTCATACCGCAATATCGAAGTACCAGGTAAGTAGATGCTAATTTCAGCAATTTATGTATCTTCAGTTCAGATCAAAACGAAACATTTGGAAGACCATAAACCAAGAGACATATTATACCCGATTTGTAACAAATAAGCAATAGGATCTAATTGAAAATATAAAATCACCGACATAGACGTGAACAAGCTAGATCCTTCTTACGGTAAAACACGTTCAATTGTCAGAAAAAATTATACTCCCTTCCTATGATATCACGGGTTCTACGATTTCACCCCATCTTGTGAACTACAACGTCACTCGCTGATTATTCTATTAATTGCTTCGTAAAAACCCCAGCAATCTCTGTTGGAAAATTCATTAGTTCTGTCAAAATGTCTATACTTCTGGTATACACTAAACAGTCTTATTTATTCCCCATAAATGGCAGACATTTTTATTTTTATTGATGCCACACTTCATAAATTATCAAGTAAATAAACCAAAGTTGTGACAATTCGTCCGCTTATTTTTTTTTTTTTTTTTTTTTTTTTTTTTTTTGCAGAAATGTGGTCTTTTTGTTTCCTTTTCACTTCACACTAGCAGTGAATTTTTTGCTATTTTTACGTACCCTGAAATAAGAACAAAGTTGGTGTAAAAAATAAGCGTTGATAACGTGATTCTTTTTCAGGCGACGACGACGACGGCGATCTTTACTGTATGCCAGAAATGTAGCCCGAACAGTCTAATAAGCTAATGTAATTTAATTTCATCGATAAATGAGGGAAATTATGACTTTTTCTAAAACTGGACACAACTTATATACTGTTCACCTGTTCTGATTGTCAGATGTTGGGAAAATCCTGATGTTCGCATTTTTTTAAACGTACGTCAACTTGTATTAATTATGTTTCCTGTATATGATTATTTTTTGGAAGAATTTTTGTTTTTACTTTATTAAATGAGAAAGAATATACGGATAATTCCATTAAGTATATGTGTAAGATACAAGTCATTACACATAAAATATAATGAATTGATTGGTCAAACTTGATGCCCGGTAAAAGGAAATTTGCAAATGCCGCAATATCACAGGAAACCATTTATAGAACCTACATCAGCCTTATCTCTGTGAAAGAGGCAGTGATCAAATTTTAAAAAGAGGAACCAACAAATTAATCATGCTAGGAAATAGGTATTCATACAATGTTGTTAAATGAAACAAATGAATTCTGTGAACTTGCCAAGTTACACGGACCCTAATTATCAAGTACAACATGTACCACGATATCATAGAACACCTTGATACATTTTGCAAGTTGAAACATAAACAATGACAACATACGTGTCTAAAAAGAATATTTATTTTTTAAAAACTAAAATCCTAGTTAGAAGATACTGTTACACAGTACACAAAAAAGTGTGAATTATGAAAAGTTTGAGAGTATTTGTAATGTTGAATAGTATTTATAGTATTAAAGTAATAAAAACAGAAAACATAAACGTATGATTTTCCATTAATTACTGTGCTTCTTAAATCAGGAACGCTAAATTTCTACAGTCATCTAAAAGACGAACTGCCTTTATAAACATTTTAAATATTAACATTCTTTGAAATGTTCCATTAGATCCAGAGATGGAGATTAATTAGTAGGATAAAACAATTTGATCAGTCAAAATGAAAAATAACATACAGGAGGTACCCTTCTAACAGGTATACCATCAATACATAAATCTTTACCTTTCAAGTTAGGTGGAAATCAATTTGTATCTGCAAAAAAAAATCTTTTCTTTTAAACATATTTAAACTAAAATATTTAGCCCAGTCCTTTAATTTCAGCTTCCGCTACATAGAGGATGTACTTTCTCTTAATAATCCTAAATTTAAGGATAATAATTTACATCAGATCTATCCAAATGAGCTTGAAATTAAAGAAACAACTGAAACACCTACTTCAGCTTCGTACCTGGATCTTTTATTGTATATTGACGAAGATGGACGTTTGAAATCTAAGATATATGACAAGCGTGATGATTTTAATTTCCCCATTATGAACTTTCCCTTTCTTAGCAGCAATATACCTACCTCTCCAACCTATGGAGTTTACATTTCACAGTTGATTCGTTACTGTCGAGCTTGTAGTTTGTACAGTGATTTTTTGAACAGAGCAAAAACACTGTCCCAAAAGCTGCTTAGTCAGGGATTTGTTCAACCTTTGTTAATTTCATCCCTCAAGAAATTCTATGGCCGTCACCATAGCATCATTGAAAGATATGAAGTGTCAGTATCCCAAATGAAGTGGACATTTTCAGCTAGATTCACGTCTTCCCGGATTTGACTACCGACTTTGACATTTTCCCGGATTGAATCACTAACAGTGTGACGGGTGCTGTTAACAGAGCAGGACATGCTTACCCTTCCGGAGCACCTGATGTCACTCTCAGTTTCACTGGAGTTCACACTGTGAGTGCCTTTGTTCTGAATGTTGTAATTTCTGGTTCTGTGCTTTGTATCTGTCTAACGTCATTGTTTTTGTGTCTAACATCATTGTTTTCTGTGTTCTCGTTTTTGCCCTGTCTTTGGACTTCGATTTTTGTGAATTTCACCCCTTTGTTCCTTCGGTATTCTACTGCCGGTGTTTTATGTTATATTAATAAAAGCCATGTCCTTGATAAACTGGAGTTTTCTATGTATCGTTTGCGTTTTTGTCACATGTACATTCACTCCATGTATCGTTTGCGTTTTTTGTCACATGCACATTCACTCCATATCCTTTAATTTTTCTATAATTGTCACAACGTTTCTATATGTTGACCCAAACAAACTGGATTTAACATCTATCTATTGTTTCCTCGTAGACTCAATGAGAATACAAATTCTTATACTACATGCAAAGTAAAATTAATTAATCAAATAAAAATTCTTTATTTCTAAATGATTGTTCAATCGGTTTGATATTTGTTATACTGCACGAATGCGTAGCATTTCACTTTTTCTCAAATAAAAAAAAACGCCTAATAATTATAACTCAGATTTCCCCAAACAAAATACTAATCAATTGATTATAGCCCACACCAGCCCACATACCAAAATTTCCACACAAAGTCGTTTTCAGCACCGATCCATCACAGTACTGTTTAAAAAAGACCGTGAGGGGACGAAAAAAAGTATGGAATATATAACATTTGGATTAGTTTTAGAATTTGAGATAAAAAATCTATTATTTACAGGTCATTGATTATCACTAGTTGACAGGCATATATAGGCGTTAAACTATTTGGTCAGTAAACGACTTGAATTTAATATAAACTATAGGTATACAATGAGGATGACACGTTTTTAGAAACTGGAAAAAAGCGCATGGGTTAATCAATATTTTTAAGGAACAGTTGAAATGTTCGGCACATTTAGTGATAACAGTATTTAATTTATTTAAATAATGATGAGAATGCGTTCCATATTCTGGAGAATAGTTTAATCCATGCAGGTCACCTCTGACCTTCTAACTAACATTACTTCGGGCTGGCCCGAAAACCGATCTTATTTTGAAACTTGCAATGTCTATAAATTTAAGAAAATTGTGTTTAAAACTAAGGTGTATCTCTCTCTTTAATAGCTCTGTCTTAAGCTTATTTTGGCTTTCCCTTAAATATTGGTACTTTGTTCTCTATCAGATTTTATACACATTTCAATATATGGAACACGGGTGGGAAACTCGATGGTCTCAACCAAAAAACCGGCGTCCGGAAATCTGTGATTTACACTTCATTAGTGCAGTTCGAGAAATCAAAGAATGTAACGCCATATAAATTTATTAAATAAGTTTTAATAAATCAAAAACCATTTTCTTTTTTCGAATAACAATGGTCAACTTGTTTTTTCTTTATGTCCGGATTTTAAAATCGTCTCGAAATGGCTGACTACAATAAACACGATCTCTATCTCAAAGCGCAGACTTTTACACGGTTTTAGTTATATTTAAGACAATTGACCAGTTTTACATGGAGTGTCATTCCCCGATTTTTAAAAATAGGGCCTGTCACTTTGTACTAATTAACTTCCTGGTAGTAAAATTCAGCTGAGACCATCGAGTTTCCCAGCCATGTGGAAGCCCATGTACTTTGTCAACGGAAATTTCTATTCCATTGTCACTTTAACGCCTATGGAATCTTACAAATCCGATATAAACTAAGCGTTTCCCTTAAAGTCAAAGGGATCATCCTATTCTAATGACACACTATACTGTTATGTTTTGACAAAATATTTCAATTCGAATGCCATATCTTCCATTTTGATGTGAACATATTTTATTTGCCAACTAATAAAGCATAAAAGAATCAGACACAAGTTATGTCAACTTAGATCGTGTTCTCCTTAAATACAATGTTTTACAATAATATATGAGAATGCAAAGTGATCGAACATATAAATTCATTCCATTATATTATATATATAGAATAAAAGCAAAAGAAAAAAATATATAAATATATGAAAGAAAAGAAAGAAATTTGTATTTGGTGTGTGTGTGTGTGTCTGTGTGTGTGTGAACTGTTCGTAAAGGATATTCAGAACCGCTATGCATATTTTTCATAAACTTTTGAACTTTTTTAAGACATTTTCATTTTTTTCGTTTGATAATCGACTTTCTCTGTTTGTTTGAAGATGTATGTTGACTTCTGGTAGCCAATCCTAACTATTATTAATGCATTAAGCCAGTTTGTACCGAAATGATCTGGTCACTCAAAGTCCACTTGGTCTTTGGACAAATGAATACAGTCGGTCATCAATAATCGGTGAATACCTCTTGTTACTATCAGTACCAAATACAGAATACGCTCCTTAAAGTCCAGTAAATAAAGAATTGATTACCTGCAGTCATCTTAACGGGTTAGACCTTGGTAGTATGAAGTTTGCAGGGTACTACCTCTATTTTCATTTTGTTTATTTAGATTTTATAAATTTTGAAAGTTAACAAAATAATCATTAAATTTAAGGAAAGTTTCAAAGTATTTGAAAATATTTATTCTTTACCCCTTTTAACATTTAGAAACGATATCCTAAACTGCAAGACCTGTAAATCTGGTATGCATTTCTAAAGATCACCACAGCAGAAAAAAATACAAGTTTTCTTTATATATGTATATTTAACCCATGACACTGTAAAAATAGAACAATTTAAAATCTCGCCAAAATGTCTAACATTCTGAAATTGACAATATTTGTCATGGTTTTGTTTTTTTTATTGCCAAATTCGTTGCTACCATGTAAGATAATATAACAGGGCATTTCACAAAAACAAAACGTTCATGACAATGCATGCTTTATGTAAATGATGATAAAATCGTAACTCAATATAATCTTGAGAGCACAAAACTTACGCGTGGTGAGATCAGACTGAACACAATCGGTTAAATAGGGACAAGATCAGCAGAATTGTGACAGCTTGTCTAAAACAACGGCAGTAGAATACCGAAGGAACAAAGGAGTTTACAAAAATCGAAGTCCGAAGACATGGCAAAAAGGAGAACATAGAAAACAATGACGTTAGACACCTACAAAGCACAGAAATTAAAAAACAACATTCAAAATCAAGGAACTCACAGTGAAACTGAGAATGAAACCTGATGCTCCGGAAGGGTAAGCATGCCCTGCTCTTTTAACAGCACAAGTCACACTGTAAGTGGGTCAATCTAGGAAAATGTCAAAAAAGTATAGTCAAATCCGGGAAGACGTGAATCTAGCTGAAAATGTCAACTATCACTAAACAACACTATCACTTTGTAAAGCTATTAAAGCCGAATACTCCAGTTATTCTCCGAAAGGAATACCAAAAATGTACTTAGATTCTGACATTATATGTTTTATCCGACTTTATATCTATAAATACCCTATTTTTCCTTGTAATTACTAGAAATATGGAATCTTTGACATTTAGTTTAACAGATTGATTGGTTATGTAAGAAGTTTAGTATTAATTATCTCACGTTACTTTTGTATGCCAAATTTGAGCGGAAAATCTAATATTGAATTTTGACATTAGCATGTAAATGCTTATCAAATAAGACAATCAACTTGCGTAATATTTACTTTGACCTTTCCAAAATCCTCGTAATCCACAAGGTCTACTGTTGTTTAATTATTGCTAATTCTACAAGATTTAATAAAGCATTGAGAACGATGCCCGAAGTAATGAAATTGAAAGTGTTATTGCACATTCATCAATCTGTCTATCTTTGGAAATATTCTTTACTGTTTCTATCATAATCAATTTTAATATTAAAGCTTCGAGACACATGCATATATGCTTGTTTGATTAATGATAGTTTAACTTATATTATAACCGGCATGCTACTGGCATTTATATTTATTGATAGCCTCAATGCACTTGAAAATTTGGATTCTCATCATAATTCCTTGACAATTCGTCATTGTTAAACGTTTTTACATTGTTTCTCTCACCTTCCCTTGCACGCTATTAATATTCCATCATTTTGGATTAACTTTATTTATGGTCAATTCAAATGGCAATCGTAGATGAACAGTGAAATTGCATCGACCATACAAACAATGAACAAATAAGGAGATATGGAGTAAATGTACATGGGACAAAATCCCTATAAATACATGGTAAGTTTAAGCAAATTGAATAACGCTTTCATTGTTGTTGTTCATCTTGAAGTCATCGTGAGGCCTTCAACAAAGAGCAAACACACCTACCTCATTGTAAGTTCAAGACGCGCCCTAGCACCGGTTCGATTGGAATTCACCAGCTAGATGTTGAATAACACTACATACATGTATCCTTTCTTTAATGGATCCGGGGTCGTCAACAAGCTTAACATATCGAGCAAACTACTCTTTCAAACACAATGCCCGACAAAGGGACCAATAGACGATACAACATATAAACGATCACAGGGCACTTATCGAGTTGATTGTAAGAAAACTTTGCAAGTAAAATTACAGATGTGGTCAGTCTATACAGATGGTCAGAAAAATAGTTTAATTTTTAAAAAGCATGAAAAATTCTCATATGAACAAGTAGACCATAACTGACAAAATAAAAAGAGCATGCACCCTAAGCACGGAAAATCTTTTTACGAACTCCATATTGCAGGAGAGACAAACTCCAATGTAAATAAGGCCTCACCATAACCCATTACCTCTGCGTTTTGAGTCCGTACCTAGCTTTGTAAACCGTAAAAAGTGACACTCGACTTGCAAACGTACGTCAAAAGGTATTAGTTACCTGCTAATGGTCAGTGATTCTATCCATGTACTCCAGTTTCCTCTACTACTAAAACTGCCCGCCACTATATGGCTGAAATATTGTTGATAATGGGGTTAAATCCTAAAGAAACAACAAATCGAACGAGGCTTTATCTGACAATGAAATTGTTAAACTAACATGAATATTAAGGCGTCTGTTTGATTTAAGGGTATCGGATAAAATACACGGGAGTTCCTAGATACGAAAACCCTGGAACTCTGGCTGTTGTAAGCTTTACTTTTATTACTAGCGATTGACGACGGATTTTTATTTTATATTTTGTTTGGAAACCCCTTTTGTAATTCTAAAAATATTTTTTTTTCTGCATAACTAATTATCCCATATAGTGTGAAAACGGCGAGAACAATGCAAAATAAATTATGTTGATATTTAACTGATAGCTTACGTCAATAAGAATCCCAAAACGTGCGTCAATAACAATATAAAAAAACAGAACAATAAACCCGACGAAAAATTAAAAATTTAACGTTCAAACCATGTCCAATGAACAAATCAGCATAAGTGTAAAGTTTAGAAAAAAATAGTTAAATATGGACTTACAGAATGAAAACAGGTGTCTCGAAAATCACATGTGATCATTCTATAGTGCTTAAAGGCCCTGCCACGCTATAATGTTCTAGCCGACGTTCGCAAATTTACTTTTAACAATTTTGGCACTCGCCGAAGAAATTGCAGAAATTGGACACATTCTTTACTTCAGGCTAACGACCTACAACGCACAGAAACTCATTCAGAACTTGTCTGCAACGCTCACAAAACGACGACGTTTCAAAGGCGTTTTACTAGCGTACTTGACGTATACCGAACGCATCCATAGCCGTCTTCTAGCTTTCATAGAACGTATGCATAGCGTTTTGGCGCTCTTTCGTCAGATCAGTTGGAAATACTTCACCTCAGGTAAAAGTAGATAGAAATGTCACCGTAAAATACGACGGATTTGCAGGAGGGGTAGTTCCCCCAAATTACAAAATTTATTCAAAAAAAATTTAAGTCTGATACTAAAATAAAGCAGCTATTTACATTCCTTTGGTATTTTGTATGCTCCTTAACCATTATTTTTATAATAAAACATCGGCTAACACGTTACTCCTCAGTTACAAGGACGCTCTGTTTGCGTTCTTTACACGTTTAAAACAACTTTCGAGAAACTACTACATATCGCACACATTGCGTGCATAATGTACCTCCAGCGTTCTTCTAACGTGTGTATAACTTATCAACAGCTCGTTGCCGAACGTCGTAAAATTTTGAGCATGTTTAAAATTTTTAAAAATTTTTTGACGCACTTAACGTTCAACAACGCACGCCAAAGTATGACGACGTGGTTTTAACTTGTTAAGAACGTGCCTCTAACTCAAGCGTGCACAAAAATATTCTCACACTTCGACACACGTTGGTGCTGTGCGTTATACTGTGACAGGGCCATAAGATGGCGATTACATATAACAGAAAAGGAAAAACAAAACCTGTAGGACCCTTAAATGTAAAAACGGTCATAAATGTAAAAACGGTCATAAATGTAAAAAAATCTTA